>JAECUM010002893.1:0-146647 GCA_016617855.1 Megalonaias nervosa | reverse complement strand
ATAGAATATATGTATAGTATGTACGCTGTATCAGTGATATACCACGAGATGTATAAATTTTTCATTAAAAGGAAACGAAGCTTGCTGAGTTTCCTTTAAATGAAAAATTTATACAACAAGTGGTATATCATTGATACAGTGTACATACTGTACATATATTTTATTTATATCACATACAAATACATATATTTGCCCTTTGAACAGAGTTCAGATTTACTACAAGCAGCTGTGTATTGACCTAGTGAATGAACTCCTCATATCCCTGAGTGGGTCCGCTACAAAATGTAGTTCTATGCATTTAGTGGCTATTTACAATCACCTCTGCATATTGATAAGTTGATTGTTTTCTTTTCTTGGTTTCTATTTTTCTCCACATTGATTATATCAGTATAGTACAAACTTATGATTTAAACATGAAATATGGTTTTAATGATAAAAGTACAGAAGAGCACTATTTACACTGGGATAGCTACGTCATTCACATGAACGCCATTCACATACCGGCGCATGGAAATTAATGTAGAATAGAAACTAAGCCAACTGACGAACCAACAAGAGGTAATTAAAATATTTTAATATATTTACAGTTGATCTAAGTCATTATTCTGCTTTAGCAACAGTACAACCGACCATAAACCCCCCCCCCCTTTCTCTCTCTCTCTCTCTTTCTCATCCTTTGGTCGGTTTGACTTAACTTTTACCATCATTCATAAGTCCAGAGATATCGTTAGATGACACAAAATAAAATCTTCTATGTTAGTCAATTCATAGATTTTAGCCCGTATCTTGCTACTATGGGAGAGAGAGAGAGAGAAAGAGGGGCGGCTTTGGACATTTTCATATTTAAATAATAATAATAATAATAATAATAATAATAATAATAATCGATTTTTTAGAACATTATGGTATGTTTAAGAAAACACAAACAAAACATAACATTAAATATATCACAGTATGTGTACCCGAGGAATTTACTGGTTTGCAACATTGTATCATTGATAAACACTGTAGATAAATCCCAGGGAAGTGCACACGTATCGTTAGGACGAACCGTATTCTTGTAGGTTACTTGGTGTAATTTCTATTTCAACGTTTTAATCCAGCCCAAATTCCTTTTCTCTCTCATTCCACATTTCTGCGCAGTTTGTCCGTTATGCATGAGAGGGGAGGAGGGAACAGAAAACAGAAAGGATTGTGATGAAAATGTGTACCATATTAAATTAATTTAGAAAATGGGGATTAATAATACTTTTCATTGTTATTTTCATACGTCACTAGTGACTGATTTGTGGAAATTGATCATTGATCTAGAATCAATTGTAGACGCTCGCGAGAATGTTTATGTATGTGTATTATTGCGCCATGGGCGGATCACAATTTGATATACCAATAGTATTGGTATATCAAATTGCTTTATACCAACACTTTAAATGCATGTTATTTTTTAATGTATGTGGTATAAATATATATATATATGTATATATATATTAATCATACAACACTTCTATCTTAGGTATGCAAACCTTCAAGAAGAAGTCGCACGTATATTGGAAATACCAGCAAACAACCAGCTTCTACTTGTTCTTGATCAGGAATTGACAGAGATGGTTAATGTCACAGATGAGATTAGAACATATCCGAAAGCGGTAATAAAAGGCACAGTGTTCCTTTATCAACCTCAGGTTGTTGACATGCATAGTTTTGGAGTGCTTAATCTACGTGAGTATCAAAGTACTGTTACCTATTGAAAATTATACATTAAATCATAAACAATAAATAATAAACTGTTTAACACCCTTTCTTCCCCCTTATCTTCCATGATTTTGAGGCTGCATTCCCTCACAGAAACATTCATAAATTGAGATGAAGACAATACATTATTAAATGTCCCCTTTTTTGAGGAACATTAAGAATATTTCACAAAAATGAACACCAAACTCAAGAAAGCAAGATGGAGTCCAGGTCATCCCTATACCTTTGGAAAATATGATAACATCTAAATAAAACATGGTGTTTTCAGATTCGTTGTTAGACATACATAACAGTAACAAACCAGTGAAAGGTCATCATGGCATATGTAATTGCACATCACACCAATAATTTACTGAATGGTTGGGGGAAAACAAGTGCAGAGCATCTGCCTGTACTGCCCCATTGTCACCACCAGAAGATTTATGCCTGACTAAAGATGTCAGAATTTTAGAAAACTTCTACCTGGTACCCATCGATCCTAACAATCAGTTACCTGGGTACCTGATCAAAGAGAAATTAAATGTGTACAAACCTGAAGTTAAGTCAACATTTTTTAAAGTTCACAGTATCTTGTAAATATCACTACCTAATGTCATCTGGTACAAAGTCCAGGAACTCACCCCCATTATCTGATAAAGTTCTGAAATCCTCCTTCGTTGTCTAGTAATTGTCATGTTTAATCATCATAAATATCGTCTGACTTCCTTTTTCCTTGGCCTCCTTCATATGTGGATGCTTATTTAGGGGCTGAGCTTGAGCTTTGAAAGTAACACTTTAATCATACAGTTTGTGAAATTTATTCAAGGTTGCAACTGAACACATTTCAGTTGTGCAGCAAGATGAAATAACCAGCCCCTGTTATTTGCCACTGGACCACACTGATTGCTCAGTCAAAGAGTTGTCATGTGGGAAAACAAGGAATTCAGGTCAATTATTTTACTGGAACAGGCAGACCTCTGCTTAGCTCTGTTAAAGTACCTGTATTTGCAGCTCAGTCCAACATGAAAACAAAGTCAGTACTGCCTTTACAAGCACTGGCAGAAAACTTGTATATGGTAAATGGGTACCCTATGGCTCCTGTTTTTACCCGGGTTATTATCAACAGGCAGGTACCCAAGTAACCGGATACTTGTTAGCATCTTTATGCCTGACATAAGCCTGTTTTGCCTTAACAGTGTATTAGACCCCAAAACACTGCATGTTTACATGCTTTGAAAATTTTTTGTGTCAATAGATCAGCATAAATAAGCTTAATCAATACTAGATTTTATTTGCAGCACGGGAATTTCACAAAACATTAAATGGACTGAACTTCATGATCAGGTTGGATTTTTTGGTTGGTAAGATATGTTTGGCATAGTTTTGAGCTACAAGGAACACATTGGTCATATCAGATTACAATTAGTTTTTGGAGGGAATGCAGCTTTGGGAAAAGTGGACACTTTTCTGTTTAATGCACCACCAAATTTTCATGTTGACCCTGCACGTATTTTACTGAACTTTTCTCTTATTTGAGTCATGTATAGAAACAAATCATACCAAATATATTTATATTTACACATTTGTGTCTCTTGCTTCTTTCCATCTATCACTTTTATCACCTATTTACATGAACTGTATCTTCACAGAATGAGACCTTATTTAGCATGCTTTATAAGGATCAGTAAATGAGAATGATAGTGTCACACCTTGGATGCAGCCTTGGGATTAGGATGGTATTTCGGGTCAAACATCACCATTTTGGGGTGGAGTCAGTGGATAATATGAAACTTTGCCTTGTGACTGGAACTCATTCTACACTGATGGGGAAATGGCAGTTATATTTGATACTATTAGCTCCTCTGTCTGCAAGGATTCTATGGCCCTGTGTCTGTTGTTCGTCTGTCAATATGTGCTTGTTACCACTCTCGAGGTCATGTTCTTTTTCTGATTTTGATCACACTTGTAACATAGATTTGTAACATCAAGATATCAAAAAGTTAAAAAATGAATGAGAACCATGGATATTAATGCATGCGATTGACTGAGCTTGTTAACCACTATCAAGACCATATTTCTGATTGAATTTTAATCAGATTTGAAACACAGGTTTACATTGTGTAGTTCTTGGAGGAATTTTATAATGAGTGAGATTCATATATCTTAATGCAGTGATCTTTCTTCAGACTGAATGTTTTGTCACGCTGAAGGCATTATTTCTGATCAGACTTGGACTTAGGATTTATATAATCAAGATCTTGCACGAGTTAGATAATGAGATGCATGCATATTAATAACGAAATCTGGCTGAGTTTGTTACCTTATTAGAGACTGTTTCTGATCCAGATTTGAATAGGTGTAGTCATTAGAGCTTTTAAAGCTGTTAGAATGTTGCAGTTATTAACAAAATCCACATATATTCATCAGATAATCTTGCATCTGATTGGTTATGTTTTTCTTCACATAGCAACTCCATTTCTGATCAGATTCTATTAAACTTGGTAAATAAGTTTATATTGTCAAAATAATATCTCTTATTACAAGCAAGATCTGCCCATATTCACGAATTAGTCTTTCATGTGATTGACTGATCTTTATGTCATTGGAGAGACAGTCTTTCTGACCTGACTTTGATCAAATTCAGATAAAATAGGCTATTCTAACATACTTAGAAGTTTGTCCCTATTAAACCAATATAACTCAATCACCTTGGATACATTGAATGAAGGACAACAATACATAACTGTGTGTTGCCTTTAATCTAGAAGAGTGCAAGGTGTTTATTGGGGCATTGACAATAGTTTCATACTGTATGAATGTTGCACTGGCCAGTGTTCATAATCACAAGATTGGACTCTTTACCATTTATTTCCATCACGACAGCGATACTAACTGTAAATGTTGTCAGGCGAGAGAGAACACATGGAATTCCACTAATAACCTGGGTCAGTTTAACTAGTTCTAAGTTTCTTTTAGATGTCTCCAGTCATTTTGATGATGTTTGTATGCATGCTCTGACTGATCAAGGTTGCAGCAAAATATACTTGAAAGTGCACACATGGCCTGTTAACTACATGCTTAATATCATAGAACAAAAGTGTTATCTTGCTTGTCGAATATGGAGATATAAGTTTGTCATTGTAAATTTACAAATTTATGGATAAGCCCATTAATGAGAAATAAATAGAAAGGTAGGAAAATTTTATTTATTTTTCTTTTAATCTCTTTTCAGCACTTTGTTTCATTTAAAACTGTGTCAGAAATGAAATAACACCACCTCATAATCCAATATACATCATGTAAAGAAAATTTGTAAGGGTGCAGAAATGGACATATTTAATATGATCATTAAGAGTTTCTTTTCAGCAGAATTTCCTGACATCAGTGTAGAAGATAATTTAGAATATGATGCAAGTGTTGCCAGACATTGTGCTTCAGTTGCATACCACATGTGCAGGACCCATGTAAAAGTCTTGGAATGTCAAGCACTCCTCAGTGAATGCTTGTCAAATTTTAGGTACCTAATTTCAAGCTCTTTATATCAACTCATTATCTTATGTTATATATATTTTTAAAGTATGAAATAGTTTTACATAATAACTTTCAATGCAATTGCAAGAAAACTTGTACATTGTACTAATATCCAAACCAGACAATAAGCAAATAACAAAATATGTCATACATAGCACACTAGAAGTCACTGTTAATTTAACAATGGATTTTTGCACACTCAGAATTGTAATTGAGCCTCTGGTCAAGTCAGTCTGTCTTTTAACAAAATTGGAAGCACAAAATAAACTTGCCTGTTCATGTTGACCACTCTCTTAGCATTTTCAGTAAGTGAAGCTATACATATTTAATTATTCTGTTCTGACACAAAAGAAATGACACCAGGGTGACATATCTTTCATGAATACTGACATGTCTCTTTTGAAATGTGTTTAATGTCATAGATTGGGTGTATGTATATACTGTATCATATGTATTCTTTCAGAAATTACATTGAAAGAATCATCAGGCAATCAACGATATGTCTGCCTGATCTCAAAAGATATGCTGGTGAAACAAAAAGAAGACTTTTTGCAGTGTTCACTTCTGTTCATGGATTCAAAACAATCACAGAATCGTTCCTGGTATTACATCGGACAGATTGTGTGGAACAATTCAGTGAAATAGAAAGAATTTTGAAAGAGATCAGCAGTCTGCTGAAAGAGCAATCATTCCATGATTTCCAGAAAAAGGCAAGTTGTGTGTGTGTGTGTGTGTGTGTGTGTGTGTGTGTTTATGCATACATGTATGTATAGTCCCCTTAGGTACTTAACAGCTTTCACTACAAGTGATATATAATTAGTTGATCTTGAATCAAGAATCAAAAGCTTCATGGTTCTTTTCATTATTAATTTCACAGATTGATGAGAGAATCAAAGAAATTGAAAAGTACATAGAAATCCTCAGCAGCAAGATACGAGAACAAGAGGATACTGCATCTGTGGATTGTGTGGGTTGTCGAGAGGATGATCATTGGTATGATCAGTGGTACAATGTGTAGTAAATAATGATCTGCAATGTAGACTTTAAATTTGAAATCAGTACACCAGTTTTCTGGTTCAGTGTCTGTTTAAAATTTATGAAAGATTTGCAATTCATTATTGTTATTATTAATATTTATATTGTCTACATTATTTGTTAGACATGCACCATGAACAGTATCAAAAAAGGAGGATAGTTAAATAGCCCCAATGTATGCTAACACAGTTTTCAGTGGAATTGAATGGAATATGGTTGATTCTGCTCCATACAACCATTCACTTAGTTTTGGTTTATTGACAGTATTTGCATGATATAGGACAGAAGTGAATTAGATCTGATTTAGTTTTATAGTCACACCATTAAAACCATTACATTTACAATAAAATTTTCAAAAGACAGAATTATCTGTATTGATACAATAACGAAAGAAAGTTTTAGAAAATCTTGCTCTATATTGTAAACCCACAGGTAAACACTGTTATTTATAATACAGTCATGTCATCTTTTCCAGTGTAAAAGGTGTTGTCCCTAGAGCCAATTCATATGTATCAAACAGACATGTTTAAAAAAATGTAACATTTTGAAGAAAATGTGAACAATGTAATTAAACATGAGATTTAGAGCATATCCACCTTACTACATGATGCTCTTACATAAGTAAGATTCAAACTTGTTAAAATGTTTTGAAGTTTGAAGTTCAGAAACCTCAGATCATGATGGTCATACCAGCAATATTTGCTTATGAGGAAGAAAATTTCTTCTGGCATAAATTATACTGCCACTTTAGTAGATTATCAGCTTAACATTGTGGAGGATTTTCTATAAGCCTCCAATTCTTGCACAAAGAATAAGCAATAAACTATGTAAATTTGCAAGTAAAACAAGCAGATATTTCTGAACGATTATTCATTAATGTAGTAATAGATTGTACCTCTCCAAAGTGCTCACTTTATTCACAAATGAACATATAAAAAATATTTTGGAACACCTGCAACATCTTCAAATAAAAAATATGCAATTTACTACCTGTAATGTAGTGTATATTTTTACCAGCCTTATATGTGGAAGACAGTATGCAGGTGAAACAAGAAGAGTACCTCAGGTTATGATTAAATAATACTCTCAAGATATCCACTCACATAAAATACTCCAATACAATACATTCAGAGTTGACCATGCCTCACTCATGCTGGTGATGGTGGTTGTTTGGTTGGTTTTCAATAGCACTTTGAGCACAATATTTGCTACATCATGTAATGGGTGCTGTAAATTTCCTTTCCACTTCACATAAATTGCACCATTAGAGTAAATTCTTAAATGTGTCATTCCAGTCACATTTAATTTCTTGAAGTTTTTTTATTTTTTGACAATTGTGATAGTGTCTAATTCAGTGTTGGCTTTACAATCATGAAATCTTGCTTGTTGACTAGAACTTGAACCAAGTCCCACATTGCTACTGTTACTGATTACACCTGTTGGTGATAAAGAAATTAGAGCACAATTGACTGAAATGCTTTGGCTTGGAATGTTGGTATGGTATTTTATTAATCTGTATGACATTTAGGGATGAAACAGAAGGGAAAGTTGGGTGAAAGGTATAACAGGCAAGATAAAATAATTTTTGATGCACTCGTTTGATTTGACATTGCATTCAAGAAGGTATCAATGCTTGCAGATCATGGATTGCTGCTCCATTTGTTTGTGAGTGTTCTGTGAGGTTTTAGTCAGATACATTAGCTAATGACAGATATGGCGCTTAAAAATAAGATGAGAGTTATTCAGTATATATTACAGAGCAACACAGTACAAATTAAAGTTGCAAAGTTTTGTCATGTAAAAGGTAGTAAGGAAAACAAAAACAAGCAATTAATGAACCTTCACCTTTTCTATTGCTAAACTGAATGACTTTATCATGTGACACATGACAGTAATTAATAGCATAAACATGAAAAACTAATGCACACTTCTATTCAAATCACAGCATAACATTATATTTAAAACTATTGAAATATTATAACATGTTGTTGAGACCTAAGATACAGAGGATCTCAAATGGATAATGATTTAATATTTAATTTATGAAATGAGTTGAATAATGTCCAGCTTTTGCTTGCCAAGGCTCACAAAAGCTGGACATTATTCAGTGAGTTTCATAAATTTAATATTAAATCATTGCCCATTTGAGATTCTTTTTATCACAGTTTTTATTTCAGTGGAAATTATTTGGATAGAAAGAAGAATGAATAATTTCATTCATTCTGACAGACGTTGCACCTTTCATTTGGTGTGCGTAAAAAAAGTCCCAAACAAAGTTGAACTAGTATTAACGTTTAAAAGTAGATTATACTTTTCTTACAATCTGTAAGTCAGAGAACAAGCGTCCTTCCAAATAAACAGAACATTTTACACATACAAAATCATTTTTCAACACAGAATGTCCAATGCTTGTGATGTCACATTGTTTGATGCAGTACTGGTAAGAATGCAGTAGATGGTCCATGTTTAAGTAACCTAACTTGGCTAACATATTTAACTGTAATGTATTTGTGACTGGATATTTGCAGTATTTGACTTGGAACAGACTACAGAATATGTAAGTTAAACATATTTCATTTTGAGTCAGAATTGCATCACATATCTACTGCGTAAATATACAGTGGTTGGATAAATTTCTCTCAGTTTGGAGACCTGTTTATATCCATGAATTCTGAGAACAGAGGCGAGTTTATTTACTTGTTTAAATTAACATTTAAACCACACTTTTATATAGGATGGATTCCATGCTTCAGGTTTATTACTCACCTCCAACCCCAACTAACACATTCGCTACGAACTGAGCAATACCCTTAGGTTTATTTGTTGTTGTTCTTCTTGTCTTGGGATTTTATCTATTTTTCATGTTTTGATGTGTTATATATGACATAACAAGCCCCACAATGGTAAATTGGCCATAAACAGGAAGACAGATGAGACCATTTTTTTCCCCAATTCCTTTCGTGAAGCAAATCAATAAATGGCAGCCAAAATGTTCATTGACAACAAAACATTCCAGAAGTTTTCCTACGATCGCAGCCAGTCAGTAAAGAGAATACTGCACAATAATTTCATAGGATTATTTGGACCAATCAGAATCATATAAGTGGTATGTTCACATGTTATAATATCAAAACTATAAAACTGCACACACTATAGGCAAAGTGTACTGACTATGTGATAAATAGTAAATAACAAATTTGCCAGTATCATAATTTATGCAGAAAATACTCACACCAAATTTGTTAACCTATGCAAGTTTATTAACTTAATCTATTGCCATTATAGAGTGTTGTTTTTTCCTGCAACTTTAACCTTATCAGACCAATCTCTCTCTTTCCTCATTTGTGAAAGCTCAGAAATCTCATTTTGCTTTTATGATATTTATTCATTGTCAGCAGCAGTTTGCCAGGTAACCTCGCACATAAAAATAGTTTTCTCATATATGTCTTCTGATAATATTGAATAATTTATTTCAGTTTGAGAGCCCATTGTAATAATGAATTAATATTTCCAGAAAATAATGAAAGTTTCTCTCAAAAACTCACATATGCAAAAGGAAGTATTGTGATTCTTCAGTTGATACATAGTATATATCCCAAGCAAATTAAATTTCAGCACAACTGCAACAGGACTCTGACAAAGAGAGGCAAGCTTGTATCTTGATACGGATCCCTAGTTGACATAAAATATTTGAAATTGTTGAGTTTCTGAAAACATTACTCAGTGTCATTGCATGTGCATACATACAGTTAGCATGGTTTGCCTTTTTATCTTAAGAGGGACATGTACAACAAATGATTACATGATAAGTGTCCATGTACAGTGATAACTATTGAAAAGGAAAGTAAATCTTAGAAGCCACTTCTGCATCTTCACTGACTTCAGTTTTCATGATATTAGTGAGTTCAATCAAATCCTTTTGGCATTAATGAAACCCCAAGTAAAATATTTTATCAATTATCAGAGTATATCCACCTGTAAAATAAAGTCAGGGATTTAAGAAAATGGATGAAACTTGTGGGAAAATAGCTTGAAAGTAAAATACAAGACTTTATAGATATTGATCATGTAACCTTCTGCATTTTCCAATAACTCAGCCCCCACCCCCAATCTGTGTTGATACTGATCAACTATTTGTGGGTCTCATAACACCTATTCATAAAATCGAGGAAACATTTGCAGACAAGTCTGTCCGCAATATATTGGTGTACATTTTAGACAATATTTCTCATGTCCCTTGAGCTATTTTCAGTTGAAGGGTCCTATTAGTGATATATACAGAACATTTCCAGATCAAATCCTGTGTTTGGCAACTTGTAAATCCATGTGGAATAACACAACCCTATATCCTGTGGCCATTTTGAATTTCATGCTAGATATGGCTGTTACCAAATACTAGTAAGTGTCTAAACTGTATGCAGGAGTGTTCTGGAAAGATTTATATGCACCAAGACTGCACATTTTAATGAACAGGTGAGATCTTACGAACAATTCATCCATCAGTATTTACACAGATTTGGGAGTGTGATTTATGAGACTACCACTTATAGTGATCTGGATTTCTCATGGTAGATCTACCAGGCTTGACAGTTATAGGAAAATGTTATTCTGTTTTACAAACTTTCCAAGAAAAACTGTACATTTTTCTTCCCTAACCTGTAATAATTGAGATGATCTAGTTCCACTTTGGAAAGTCAAGAGTTGTTAATATATTTAATATGTTTGAATTTATGGCAGTGATTTTATGGACTTCATGATATTATAGAACTGCTGAGAAATTGCACTATAGAGCATTTCATCAAACTGTCCCATAATATCTCATTTTAAAATCCAATGTAACTAAAAGGTGTTACTGTAAGTAAAAGTGCAAGAGACAACTTATTCCTAAAATTGCAAATGTGTTCACCTAAACATCCAGATAAAAAAGATGAGAAAGGGGTTTGGTATATTTTTATCTCAGTCCATTTCCACTAGGTAAATATTGTTGTAGGGCACAAACAAGTAACTCAGTTCCCATAGATTATAATGTTAAAATTTTAACCATGGGCACCTGCACACAGGGGCAAGTTTGGGAAAGGGGCTGCATTTTTGCCTGTTCCCCCCTCATTTGACCTCTAAAGGTGTTTTGGCCTACATCCATAAATAGCTGACAACTACACATTTGCCCTTCCCCTTCACCTGGAGATAATTTTATGGGCTCCCCAGGTTTTGCCCATATTGTTATATTGTCATAAGATGAAACTTATAGTGATACAAATTATATACTCCAATGCTCATTTTTGATAAAGATTCACTTGTAGGTGCCACCTTAAGCATTTGAGCCTGTGAGGACACTCCATTTACTTCTAGTAGTACCTGCATGGTGACAACAATAAACTAAATGGTATTAGGTTGAAGCCTACTGTTGCATTAAATTTACTAATACTTAGATTTCTTCTGAAAATTTACTTTAGTTTTCTGCAGTAATTATTTTTGGTGTCTCAGTTACCATTCATTCTGTTAAATACAAGATATAAAATGCCACCACACTTTTATAATATTGTAGCTCATCAAATAATTAGCTACATATGAGCTAATATTAAATTTTTCTTTCATGATGATTATTCATAACAGCATTCTACCTGGGGCCCTGGGTGTCCACCTTGCCTAAGGTACTCACCTTTACTGATCACTGACATCTCACCTCTGTCTGAGTGGCTCAGTCAGTGTGGGTATTTGAGAAAGCTTGGGTTGATGGTTCTTCCTGATGTTTTCCAGGCTTCTTCCTACACCATATATACTGGCCTATCATGTGCTGAAAAATGGTGTTAAACCCATAACAACAGCATTCTTCTTGGAAACTTCCTTCAAATGGGTAATTACTTGATATTTACCATTTTGAAGTTATGGCTTTATATCAGTTTGGGGGTCTGCTGTAATGATAAACTTAAAATATTTTGCACAGCAGAATTAAAGTTTCCCTTTGAAACTTCTTGATAGATGCAAAATAAGATAGTTTAGTTCCTATGTGGATATGTAGTGCAGATCCAAAACTAAATAAATTTTGACACAAATTGATACCTTTCGACACTAATGAAATTCCAAGTTAAATATTTTATAAATTATCAAAGTATCATTTTTCAGCCATTTGTGTCATTTTCCCTAATTTGGAAGACACCCACCTGTAATAAAATAAGTGAAGCAGTTAAATGGTATATTTCAAATATGTCTAAATTCACCATAAAGTATAAATAAAGCAGGAAGTCATTATCTCAGTTTGCAGATGATTATGTAATAGTATTAGAGATATCACCAGACCAATTAAGTCAGTAATAGATTAACAACATCATAAATGCTAGCAGCCAAGGGAGAATGAATCAATTTTGTTTTTGCAATTTAAACCAAGCCTAATAATACTACACAACTTCCGTCATGCTAGCTCTGCTCCTATTTTACAAATACTATCTGCAAGTCAAAGTGATGTATTTTTAACATCTGTACCAGCAATAAAATACTAAATGCACAACCACTGTATCTAATGTTGATACTTAAGACAGTGGATCCAGTTTTAGGTTGGAAAAGAATAATGAATTTTAAAATGATTTGATTAAAACAAAAAATTGACCATTTCATAGGCGCAAAATAAGAAAGAGAAAAAAGCATACATGTTTTTTTAATTGGTTAGAGATTAGTGCAGCAACAGTTTTAGGTGGCATGGGATAGTAGCTGCTCATTTAGGACTTATATGAATAAAGAAACTTTCTCCCTGTAGCTTTTAGATTGCTTTGTGCAACTTTACTCAGGCTTGTTGCAAAGCTTTCAAACAGAAGCTAGTATACAGTAAAGTTTGAAAACACGATGAGATTGTAGCTTTTGCTAGAAGCAAGTTGGATAGTATTGATGATACGGTGAATAAAGCAAAAAGTAATGAAATAAGTGATGATGAACATAATTTTATAGTTACCTAGTTTAACATATGATGAGATAAAACAAATGCAATCAGGAAAAGGTATGGAAGAGACAAAGCCAAAATATTGAAGACATTATTTCAGTTTGTTTTAAATTTTAAAAATTTTAAAGAGGTAAAGAAAATCAAAGAAAAACAGCTTTTGAAGAAGCTGACAGCAAATGGGATCTTATTAAAACAACAAAAGTAACAAATTAAACAATACATAATTATGGATTAAATGTTAACTATTAATAACCCTACTTCAGTTGAAAGTTTCATCACCATGGAAGAACGACCTAAGGAAGAAATATATTTTACAAAATTCCAGTTGATAACAGCAATGTTAAATTTTCCATTTCATCACAGTAAATAGAGTTCATTGTTGGCTGTTACAATATTTCCGATGATCTATACAAAGCAATATATTATGTTATATCAACGACATAAATGAAACAAGCTGTTTAACTACCAGATGGGTTTATAACTTTCAAATGTGTATGAACAAAATCAAAAAGTGAATGACTATGATTAGCAACTATGAAGAAAATATTGATATTGAGTGATTCAAACAATCATGAAGTTTCTGTAACTCTGAGCAATAGTTACACAGTATACATAATTAACTATATCTGTTAATTACTAGAATTCATTAACCATGGATATGTACATTAAAATGTATTCATTTTCCTAATCCAAATGAACAAAACTGCTTCTGTTGCAACTCTTCACATTTGCTTTAGTTACTGCCTGCTAAAAATGTGTTTCGTGCTGATTTAATTTCATATGTGAATAGTTGCAAAGAGGAACCATTACAGGTTGAATATCGACATTAAAAATTTCAAATAGATAGACTTTCATGTTTGCTTGTAATGCATGAATTTTGCGGTTAGTAAATACAGTGATCAGAGAAATATCTATAAACCACTGTATTGCAAGGTTTGGAGATCTGGTACAAATGTCTGATGCAGCTAGCAAAATCTTTATATGAAAATGCATTGACACTCAAGCCTTTGGAGGATAATAATGTGCAAGATGTTAAAACAAGGAGCAGACAAGTTGATAATGAATTGAGAACTATTGAACAAATCTTTAAAAAAAGAAAATATCAGAATCTCAGAATTGCAGAAACAGGTAGATGACAAGAAGATTTCAGATGTTGAATACATGTTTACCAGGGATTTAAATAATATATGCATTGCTTTACACACTTTACAAACACAGAGAGAACGACCTTGAGAAATACCAAACATAGCAATACATATAGCCCATTGAACAAAAGATAGACAGTGAGATATCTGCTTTGGAGACTAACATGGAAGAAATGAGAAAGGTCTGGAAATTAAACTTGAACACTTGCATGAAGAATTAAATGAAGAGGAAAAGCAGAACATTGAAGAGATTAAAAGGTAATGATTTTAAAGCTGGTGTGATTAAGTTGGAAGACAAACTTGCAGCTAATATTATTACTTTGCCTCACTGAACATAAAAAAGAGATTTCACTGAAAAATCAGAAGTGTGAGTGAACATATGATTAGATCTACAAGAGCTATCTAAGATTTATCTATTACAGACTTAGGTGACTTGATTAGAACATTAAACATCATACCTTTTTAAGTCATAAAGATGAACTCACTGCTACAGTTAAAAACAAAAGAGAGCAAAGTGAATTACGTATAATAGATACCAAAGAATATACAGATCTAGGAATAGTTAATAAGTTTGGTGTAAAGCTAGGAAATCTTGTCAAATTAGATAATTGCATGAAACAATTAGGAAAAGATTTAAATGCAGCAAACGTTTACAACAGAAACATGCTTTCAAAAATGATCATGACAAGAAACATCATGCAATCAATACCAGTACTGCTATAAAGAGATTAGGAGTTAAAGAACCAGTATATTTAAATCAGAAATGGAAGGGGACATAGAAACATTTGAAACTGAATTAAACAGTGATTATAAAGAGTATTGCAATAAATAGTAAAATTTGTGAAATTTAAAGGTCAAATGGAATAGATAAAAAGCTGGTATCTGTATACAAATGGCTATGCGAGTTTCACAATGAAACAGATTTTGCTTCAAAACTTTTCAGACGAAGTCAAGAATGCATTTATAATGAGCTCATAATTGAGTTAAAACATATAAATAAGTTGTGTGGGGCTTATTCTCTGGTTTTATAACACCACAAATAGCTACTATGTATGGTTTTGTTTGTGCTTTGTCATGCAGTATTAAAGAAATCATAATATACAAATCTTTTCAACTGTAACATTACTGTGAACATTGGTGTTGCATTTTATATTAGATTAGACGTTAATTAAAACAAATCATTCTCATTCTGTGCTAAGTGCCTTTCCCAAGAATGCACTGAGGCAGCATATCAGAGGTGGCCTATGTGGGTATAGAACCTATGACCCTTGGACTAGGAGTCTGGCACTCCACTAAATAAGATTCTGCAACACCGAACCCACAGGTAAAAGGTGATTATAATATCATAGAATTAAGAACAGAAAACAAAGCATCTCAGTAGAACAGTATTTTATATTATGTGATGGCAGGAATTGATGATGGAGATAAAGGATTGTTATTTTCATTGCTATGTGGTTTAACGCCATTTTTCATATGGTATATTAAGTATAACTGGTCAACAAAGAACCTGAGAAAACCCAGGAAAAACCAGTGACCCACAAGAAGCTTCTGGCAAGGTTTCTCACACACCCACATTGGCTGTGCCTGAGACTCGAACACACACAGAGGTGAGATGGCATTGATCTGTAATGGATAGTGCTTTAGACCACTCAGCCACTTGGGGTCCCTGGATATGAAGGAGTTACAATATTCTTTTATATAAACAGTATTTAATAAATAGTGAAGAAATAATTATGGCAACAGCAGCAATTATGATTTGAAGAGATATTGTTAATGCTAAAGCATTATCAGGAAGTTGTTGTTGTGGGGCTTAACGCCATTTTTCAGCACACGATAGGCTATACATGGCGGCCAGTATTAATGGTGGAGGAAGAAACCGGGAAATCCGCGGAAAGAACCACCGACCCACGAGAAGCTACTGGCAAGCTTTTCTCACATATCCACATTCGCCGAATCTTAGACTCGAACCCACACAGACAGAGGTGAGATGGCAGTGATCCGTAACGGAGAGCGCTTTAGACCACTCGGCCACTTGGGGCCCCTTATCAGGAAGTAATTTATGTTTCAGTTATTGGATTCAGATGTACAAATGATCAATGAATGCAATATCAAAAATGTACTGAAGAATTTGCAATCAAAAACTAATAAATTTTAAAAAAAAAGAGCAAAGTCACTCAGTTACATGAATGAAAGATTGAGAAAACAAGGTTGTTAAATGGGAACTTAAATATTTTGAATGAATCTTTTTCAATAAACCTAGACAACTTAAAGTTAATGTTTTACCCCAGCTGTCTGATAAGTAGATAACTTATGAGTATGTTTTTATTGCCGCTGTCATGGGTGCTGATGTTTATGTAGTGCATATATATCTCTGAGTTTTAAAATTTCACTAATTAAATAATTGACAATTTCAGCATTTGAAAATATGTAGCTCCTTACCATAGGGTGTTAAAAATTTTAATCCAATGCATCACCAACTAGAAAAAAACTGAACAAATGCATCAAATGGTAATGTCTAGATTAGGACCAAATGTCATAGTTGTACTTGGTAGGTTTTTGTTTGATATGAAGGTTAAAGGAGATACTAATATTGCAAGTTTTACAAATTTGTGACGATTGCTTCTTAGAGACATGACCATTTCTTATGGTAGTGGTGACATTTTTAAGCAGAACAATTACGACATTTATCATGGCTTTGAAAGATTTCTGGTTACCAATATCTGTGAGGACAAGCAAAACAGAGCAAGAGATTAGATAGGAAACACTTAATATCAGGAGTGACTAATGCACAAAACACTGAAACAAAAGCTGTTCAGTTTATTGAGTATGGAAAGAAATTTATTGACTTTCATGTACTAACCTATCATTGTCTGCTCTATCCTGTTATTCTTCCCCAAGATTTTAAATTTACAATTACACGAAAAATAGCATTAGTGTGATAGACGTAGCTTACCAGGATTATGAATTATTGAATATTGGTCTACAGTACAGTGCAGTTACTACTGACATAATGGTTAATTCTTTTAATGTAAAATACAGAAATCACATTGCTTTCATTTATGACTGTGTCACAAGATACAGCATTATTGATCTAGCTGTCAATACAAGCATAATAATTGTGATACTTGATTTACCAAGAAAGTTCTAAAAGGAGTTTCAATACTTTGTTTTAAAAAAAAAAAAAAAAAAAAAAAAGAAAACAGGAGTTTGTCTTCACAAGTATTTTAATATAAGAACAGAAAAAGTAATGATTACTGTGGTAGGGTCACAAAAAAATATTTCTTTCACGAAGAACAAAAGCACATGGAAATTGGGAATGTTAGTGTTAATAACTTTTATACTGATCACCATTATTATGAGTCTAGGCTCTTACGAAAAGTATCAGAAAAGAGTGAAGACAACAAGCTTTGTAAAATTTAACAAATAATTTATTTCCCTAGAATACTAAGTGAAAAATGAGTAAAAAGATCTTACAGTTTTATGAATCAAATCCAAAAATAATCCGAGAATTAAAAATTAGAAGTCATAGTAATAAAAAATCCTGAATGAATCTGAGTTTGAGTCTCAATGAAATCGAAAGTGGAAGGTGATAACATCTGTTATAGTTTGAGAGGTACTGTTGTGTCAACAGTTCCTTGTTAAATCACAGAAAATATTTTTCCAGTTTTGAATTCCGTATAAATTTCAGTGAATGTCTTTGTCCAAGAATTTTGTAGGTGCACTTATGTATTTCCAAGGAAAAGAATCACTTGAAATTCAATAAAATAAAATTTCAACTCAAACTGGTCTCAACTTAATGTAATTTGACATCTCAAGTGTTTTAAGACCGACTAACAATCTCCTATAAAGACAACAGTTATGCATTAATTGAAGGTGCAAAACAGATTCCCGGATGAGGGTCAATCTTCTAGAGGAATCAGAAGTTTGTAACAGTAAACACGTTTCATATCATGTACTCCAGGTATCTCCTTGACTTAATGATTCTTACTCTGAGAAAGAATAAAAAAATTTTAAAAAGTTGTTTACCAAAACTGTCACTGGTTCTGAATCAAGGTCAGAAACTATATACACTGTACAGTGTTTCTATTATTAGTTGCTTATCAAATAAAAAAAATAACAGGTCAAACAGAACAGAACTAAATTTCTGGACAATGTCAAATCCAGTAAATAAAGTTACATTACGATAGCATGTAATGGAATTTTTAAAAAATTAAAACTAACAAACAGACAATTAAATTAAATATACATAACACCAATGTTTATGGAGGGACATGAGAAGCAAACATGTAAATACATCTATAAAATCATCCAGCACAATAAATCATTATAACATAAACCAATACCTAAGGGAGGAAGTTGTTAATTGCATCACTAAAAACAACAAAGCGAAGAGAATAAGCTAGAGAGAATTGAACAAGTGTGTAAGTGTACTAATTCTTAAGTCTGATATCGAGTATATATAGCGACTAAAAAACCAACAATTTTGATACCATCTAAGACTTAAAAAGCACTAACTGAAACTATGTAATTGAAAGAACCTCATGATATAAGTGTGTGTGCTATTATATATCTTGGAAAGATAACATTTGTGCTGGACTTGATTGAAACTGAATGTAGAATGTTTTTTATTTGTCATTTTGCAACAGAAAATACTTTTTAGACACAACAATGTAATTGGTGATAAAGTAGATAAAAGTCTAAAATTGATTAGTATATATCAGGAACTAGTACCTTATTTCTGATAGATGATTGTCTAAACTAAGAAGATGCAAATGAGTAACCAACCTAACAAAGTTAGCATTCAGTGGGTTATGTTACGGAATAAATGTGTGGAAATAATGCATAAATATAACTGTTGTAAGAGATCTTTGCAAAAATCACAGATTTTTAGTTGACTTTCATTCCCCAAAAAGAACCCTATGGAAAATATATTTGGATGAAATAACAACTGAAAAAACTTAAATAAACTTTTAATGAGGCTTGAATGCCTCTTTAATTACAAAATGGTAGAGTAATCATATAGAAGTTCATTTATATTATCCACTAAATATTTTTTTATCATCATAACAACTTTTTTAATGTGATATTCTCTTTCTGATGCTGGTAAGATTTAGCTAAATTCATCTCTTAGATAGATACTCTTTGTTTATTCTAATTTTAGATTGCTGAATTTGTTATATCCTTGCATACTTCATTTTTATCCTTGTCAGATCTAAAAGCATTTAGCTTCTTAGACCACAAAACTCTATTTGTACACCATTCAGTTAGTCCTTAGACTTCCTGGTACACTTTTATTCATATAAGGAACACCACCAATATAACCTTGTTTTATAATCACTTGTATAATTGTAAAATTTAGTAGTTTCATTCATTCTTTGTAAAAGTCATCTGTATATACATGAACACATAACGAAGGTGTATCTGTCATTAGTTTAATTGTATTACCATATTGGTTTTTGAGCTTGTATGATGTTAAGGCCACTTCATGCACAACTAAAAATACCAAATTACAAGAGGAAACTTTAATACATGCATTGTAAGAAAATATAGGATACACAAGTATATGCATTCATTCTCTCTCTTACTCATTCTCTTCCTTTCTCTCAAACAAGCCACTATTTATTATTACCAGTATTCTACAACACCATAACTAAAATAACATCAATACTTAATTAAAAAATATTTAAAATATTTGGCTCTCTCTTTGGGGGCTACTCATGGGCTAGAATCTGAATGTACTAGACTATGATTTCCAACCGGTGCTAGGCTGGCCGGTCCCAGCATTACAGTGTTCTGGGCAGATCCCAGCTTAAGTAGAATCGGTGCTTATGCTGATCCCAGCTTAAGGTATGCTATGCGCTAAGCTGATCTCAGAATAATAGTGTATTCTGGTGGGCTGATCCCATCTTCGAGTAAATCTCAGCTAGGCTGATCCCAGCATTAGAGTGTATTCTGGGCTGATCCCAGCTTAAGTATAATTTGTGCTTGGCTGATCCCAGCATTCAAGTGTATTCTGGGCTGATCCCAGCTTAATCCTCTTGGAGGCTGTTATTTGATATATTTTAATTATCAAATTCAATTTGGCATTTTCCCCCAATCAGTTATTTGTATGCTATACTTAGAACATAAAGGTCAAATACATTTCTTTTACAGTTTTAAATAGGAAAAAAATAATACTTTCTTCATGCTGGGATCAGCCTAGTTCTATTCCACTTACCTGGGATCAATCCAGAATACACTCTGATGCAGGGATCAGCCTTGCATAGAGTTAGTTGAGATGGGATCAGCCCAGAATACACTAGCATGCTGGGATCAACTTAGCACATAGTCTACTTAAGTCTTGTACATTCAGATTCTAGCCCATGAGTAGCCCCCAAAGAGAGCCACTGATACTATTTTCCTGCTTCCTGTTATTGTTCTCATTGCAAATGAAATATCCTTCTGAAGTTTCAAATATTTCTAATCATTAGTATATATTTTTTCATTCGTTCTCTTTCTTAAATTTTGCCATTTGTTTTCCAAAGAAAAAATTATTCATCAGTTTAAAGAGATCTTTCTCAAAGTCATTGGTTGCTTGTCTGAAAGAATTATTCCACTCAATATAAAATCTAATCATGGTGTTTGATGAAATAAAGCTACTATATGTATACAGTAGCCCCCCTCTTGAATGGCCCCCCCCTCACCAGCGGCCACCCACTCCTTATGGCCAGAATCCGAAGGTACCGACAAATTTGTGTTCAAAAGTACCCCTCATGAAAGGCCACCCAGCTAACACAACCAGCGGCCAGCATATTTGTGCAAAAATATAAAATTTACCCCTCACAAGTGGCGGCATTTTATTTTGTAATATGTATCCAGAACCAATTTTATTCATAATGTGTGTTAAGTAATCCGATTTCTGTTTCCCGATGTCAGGTTTTTGTTCCTGAAAGAAGTGTTGACTAAAGTACATGTACCACTAAGGTTAATATTATATCATTTACGCCTCACGAGAAGCCACATTTATTCCATAAAGCCGAGAAAGACTCAAATTTTAATCCATACAAAAAGGTAAGTACACATAATCCGATTAGCCTTTCTGCTGTGTTATCATGAGATGTCCGGTTTAGCCACTGATAATTGTTAAGATTACAATTATTAACAGTAGTAACAGCTGAGAAGTGGCAGTATTGATGTACAATACACAAGTCAGCGGGAAAATGGTTTGATAGCCTTTATGGCTTCCCTTAGTAAGATGTTGAGCTTGTTCACTTCTATAATTAGTGGTTTTTACTACTGACAATAATTGTCAAGATTGCAAATCCTAATGGCCACAAGGTGCTATTGTTCAGGTCAATTCTGCGTACATATCGAAGCCGTTTTGGCTTCTGTCACTTAGTGTAAAACAATGTAAAATCAATAGGGTACCAGACTGCGACTAATGAATCACGTGACAAGATCGCTGTCTTTAAAAACATGGCATTTTGTTTAAATGTAGAAAAAAATTTTATTCAGTCTTGTAGTTGGCAACATTGGAATAAGTTATTGCAAAATATCAACATGTCATCAAAGAAAAGAAAAATTCTCAGTTTAGAAGAGAAAGTGAAAGTAATTCAATTGACCGAAAAGGGGTAGAGTTCGAGGATCCTGGCAGAAAAATTTGATGTCAGAAAAACTCAGATAAACAATATCGTGAAAGATAGGGAAACAATTCTGCAGAAATGGGAAGGTGGAATTGACGGAGAAAGGAAGATTGTTAGAGCCAGGAGATGTTTGTATCCTGATGTGAATGAAATGGTTTTTGAATGGTTTTGCACTGCGCGTGCTAAGAACATTCCACTCACCGGTCGAATGATCCAAGAAAAAAGCAACAATTTTGTCATTTGAAATGGGATATGACGAGGGTTGCACAGATTTCAGGTCCGACACTGGATAAATTTTTCAAGCATAAGAATTCTTAGGAACATTGGTATTGTATTTAAGTGTCTGTTGGTGACAGATGATGTGATCTGTAACATTATTATAAAGACAGTTTTAAAACTACATGTATATCAATAGTTATTCATAGCATTGTTTTGAAAATGATGAAATAGTTTGTTTCACATTGATTTCACAATGTGCATGTGATTTTTAAATGAAAATATTAAATGTTTTAGAATTAAATGTAGTTGTGACTTTCTATATACATGTATGTACATGTATTTACTATTCGCAATTGTCATCCCCCTCTAGAAAGGCCACCTGCATTATAAGGCCACTTGCCTGTTGCAATAGGGGTGGCCTTATAAGAGGGGGAGTATTGTAGTTTTGGTTTGATCTTAACTGTTCTCTGTGTACTTTAACATGCACTAATTTAGCTACTGAATGTTTTATACCCATTTTATTTACCTTCTATCAATTTCTTCTGTACTGGAAATAAATCAGAGTCATTCATAAAAGATAGTTTTCTCATGCTAAAGGATAGCGTTTAAAACAGTCCTGCGAATGTAGGGCATTATCAGTGACCAGTTCAATCTAGGTCTAAATGGCCACCTTCCGATCCTTATATTTCATTTTGTGAAATATAAACATTTCATAGACATGGTAGGTACTACATTTTCTGAGATATATCCTCAGGATATTAGTGCACCTCAGGGCAGGATGTTGTCAGTCACCTTTTTCCACATGAGAATTAAATAACATAGTGAAATGCCATAATCCAAGAACTGACTGCTTATTATCCAATGTGAAAGTTTCAGTACGTTAGAAAGATCTAAATTTGACCATGTTTTGACTGTGTACAGGTCAGCTTGAAACTACTACTCAGTGGTCTTATGCTGATTACCACTACTCTATGGTCTTAACCTGATTACCACTACTTTGTGGTCTTAACCTGATTACCACTACTCTGTGGTCTTATCCTGATTACCACTACTCTGGTCTTATCCTGATTACCACTACTCTATGGTCTTATCCTGATTACCACTACTCTGGTCTTATCCTGATTACCACTACTCTGTGGTCTTATCCTGATTACCACTACTCTGTGGTCTTATCCTGATTACCACTACTCTGTGGTCTTATCCTGATGACTGCTACTGGCACTTCTAAATCTACTTGTACAATTGCATCAAGACTTTCATCATCTTTTGAATACCTCCTATCTTTTTTCACTACTTTGTTTGCATATTTGCTTTGCTCTATGACTCCTTTGAAACATTTTATTGATTTTACAAATTTATCATCATTCAGATTTTGTATGCAAGTTCTTTTTAGTGTTTGGTTCATATAATGATAACTATCACTTAATGGGATTGTTCTTTTCACAAAAAGTTGTTTCCCTTTTTCAAATTTATCAACAATAAATTCCTTACTAAATAAAATGTATGGCTGTATTACTGATGCTTCTTCATCTGGATCATTTTTTCTAAGGTCTTGATAATCTTGATAAGTATCATAAAAGTATGAATAAGTAAAGATATTAAGATACTTGTCATTTAAATTGCACTTTAGATGTACAGGATCTTCATATTTACTAGTTAGGTGATCACGATCTTTTTCTTTGTAGTTGGTGGTTGTTGTCAGATTCGCTGTTTTCTTCTTTAATCTCATGCTCACAAATTTGACATTATTGTCCTTATTCTCATTCATGAATATCATTTTAGAAATGTTACTTGTTCCAAGTTCTTCATAATTAGTTCCTGCACTTTATTGATACAACCAATAAAATTTGTTTATGCAGTCTGCTCATCCTTAAACTATAGGTTTCTTCAGCTTGTGAATTGATTTATTGTAGAGGTAAAATCCTGATGGTAAGTGTTTTGCTCTTTTTATTCATGATTTATTCTGATTTTGCTTACAGCTGATTATTGGTTCCTGAATTTAAATTTAACTGCAGAACCCTTTTAAGGCATTATTTTATGCCAAGTATACATAATCTGAACTTTACTCCTCTTCATTTATGTTTATTCAATTCACAGGCAATATTTTTGGATACCAATCTCCATTATTAAAAATGTCATTTTTCTCTTACTGCAGGTTTACTCGATAAATCTAGCCAAACTTCTTACTGGACCCAAATCTTTAAATTTTCTATCTGTTATTTCCCTACATATGATATAACTTCTTCAGAGAATAAATAAATATTGTGATTAATTTCATGATATCAAGTCTATACATGTTTAAACATCTACTAAATGAGTTTTGGAGCCTTCTTTTCATCATTTTATTTTTAGTTTCAGCAACAGTTCAGTTTATATTTCTTTTAATCAGAGGATGATTTAGAGGATGGTTTAATCCTTTTCTCTCAGAATTTTGGTATTTTTTAAACAATATCTTTAAACATTGTATTTTCATACTGTTTTTGTAATTAAATATTGGCATGAAATATAATTAGTTTATGACTGAACAATGAGCCCCCTTTTACAGCTCTTATACATTTTGAAAGTAATTGTTTCTCTGATTTTGCCACTCCCTCATTATAAAACTTAGTAGATTGTTAGTAACATTTGCACGATTTTTGCATCTTTTCATTTGAGTGTTCAACATTCCATTTGAACGATAGTGTTATTTTGACCACTATTGAAATATGTAAAATTCTTATCCATTCATATTACTGTATTGTTTTATAATTGAATTTGATGTTATTTATGTCTACAATTATTGGTCAGTACATGCTATTTAAAGTTTCTAGCTCATTTATTATATTTGCCTGTTCTGACTCATTAAAATAATAAACTGATAAGATACTGATACTATTTTCATAAAATATTTATAATGTTTTTTCCCAAGTTTATCATTATCTGTTTTTGTTTACCTGTTTCTGAGCAGAAATACCCAATAATATTAGATGACATTAGGAAAATTGTATTATCATCTAAAATGTCATAGTATCAGCATGATAATTTGAGAACTTTGAAGTACTATTATTTCGTCAGATAAGATGTCACAATATATCCTTCAGAATAATTTGTTTCATTTTATTCTGGGATGGTTTTTTTTTTTTTTTTGAACAACCCTTTTTACATCTTCAGTTTTATTTTATGAACATAATATTTTCATTGGGCTCCCAGCTATTAAATGAATCATCATCTCTTCCATTTTACTAAGACATTTTTTTTACCATTCATTTAGTTGTTATTTATGTTTCAATCTTGAACACATCTTGTTTGCTGTTTATTGATAACTCCTCTTAAAATATTCCTTCATTATTATTTTTCTTTACATTTTCCAATTTACACATAATAGTCACCTAAAAATTCATTGCCTTTTTGTAAATATTTCTTTCATGAAATTATGAGGATAGTCTTTTGAAAGACAAAAAATTATATTTTAAAATTATGACCTTCTCATCTTTATTATATTTAGGTGTTCCATAGTATCAGTTGTTAAATATCCAAATAGGTTAGGGCCCTTTGATGGTCAATGGCATTTCTTTGTAAAATATCAGTCTGGGATATGAATTGCTGTCTGCATCAAAAAAGTTACATTTATTCTTTTTCTAGTTTGATTTTTAAAAAATATTTCTACGTTCTCTTATAAGAAAACTATTGAATTTTTCAATAACAACACATTTTTTATCAGTGTGTGTGGAAAATTATTCATTATTTCCTTTTTCTATTAGTTATTTGACTTTTCGATTGTTAAAGTCCTCCATACATCAAACTGCATTTTCTTATGTTTCAGATATTTCTGAGACCATAATGTATGGCATCACCCTTTCTTTTCCCTTTATTATTCCAAGCATATTTGGACATCACTGTCAAGCTATACTTGTATTCATTATAATTTTCATATGCTTGCAGATCTGTGATGTGTGTCTCCTACTAATCGTCATATGATTAATACAGACCCTTCTTATGAAAATCTTTTTCTCAATTGCTTGTGTAATGTATATGATTGTTCACTTAACCTAACTTTCTACTCACAATATTTCATCTTCTTATCTTATTTTAATGTGTTCACACAATTAATTGATATTTTTGTAAGAAACAGTAATTGCAGTATCATAGTAGATATATCTTTAATACTATCTTTTGACGTCTCCATCTTTACCTGTTTATTTTAAATTATTGTTGAATTTTTTGAGCTCAACTATAATCAAGTTTTGAATTTTTTAAGAATTTGTATGCATATTTTCTGACTTTTGTGGTAAAGCAATGGTGAGTATAACTGAAAGAAATGCTATCTTATTTTTGGTTTAGATTGTGTATAAATATGGAAACTAATATAAATGAGAGTATATGAAGTGGAGGAGCAATAACATGTTCTGAGATAAGTCACATTAATCTTCCCATTTATTACATGAAAAAAAATTTTACTCCATGTTGTTAAAAGGAATTGCATTTAAAGTTTAATGACTATGGCATTAAAATATATATCTTGATTGGTGAAAGTAAAATACTATAAGTTGAAAAATATTAATTAAAAATTTACTTTGTATTTGATATAACAAATATTTTAAAATCCCATCTTAGCTGTGCTAAAGTTACACTTTAACAACATTTTGACTTTTCAAGAGCTATCTATAATGACTCAGAACAGAAATCAAAGTTTTTTAAAAATATCTCTATGCAAACATTTTATCTGCAAGAGACTTTTTTATGTCTTCATGTATTGAACAGGTGATGTAAAGTTTTAAATGTCTCAGTATTAATCAATTCTATATGTGGATTGATAATGATACCTCTAGGTACATTGTAAGATAATACATAGTTATTTCATTATTTACGCTATTTTATTCATATATATGCTTGCTAGTATAGACCAATGTTCACTATTATGCATGAATTCATTTTTTGTCACATATAGATGGAAAGACGCAAATAGATGATTCAGATATCAATAGCAAGATTAACACACACACGTTTTATTTTTGGTAATCAACAATTATACATATTTTTAGAATCACTTCTCATATTCCACCAGCAAGTGGCTTGAGAAATATTACATTTCTATATTGTGTTTTGATCTTTTCTTATTGATGGATAATATAGTCGTAGCTCTTATTTGTTAAAAAGGACGTTTTATTGCTCAGGACAGTGTAGAATTTGAGCAAAATCCTGCACACGACTGAGCACACTGCATCTAATTCCTATTGAAAAAACATTCTCATTATGTTGTAGTTACTACACAGTCCCAATATATATGCAGATATGCTCCCCATTTAAAAAAACATACGCATTGTTGTATGCGTACGGTTACAAATACAGTCAGACACTAGCTAATTTTTTTCAGTTCATATTTGTATTCCTTCACATATTTTATGAATGATCTTCAAATTTAGTGGTTGTTTGTTTTGAATAGGAAACTTCAAAGATAGTTCATAAAGCCATACTATAAACTTAAAAATGGTTCAGACTATATATTATGCCTACCAGTAATCTTTTTGAAATGTCAGAACACATTTTCAATGTTGTATAATTCCTTCAGTTTCATAACAGCAAAAATCCATTTGAGCTAATCCCATGTGATTTATATTTGGATAGTCATGTTTTACTAATTCGCTAAGTTTTATAATAATTAATACACAACTATGGAGCCACTGTGACTTAGTGGTTAGCATGCAGAACTCGTGACTGAAAGGGCGTGGGTTGAATCCTACCATTGGACCAGCCTAGGTTAGCTACCTTTGTGTGTTCTTGGGCAAAGCACTTTACTCCATTCGCCTCAGTACTAAATGACCTACATGTATTGTTATGCCATAAAGCACTGAATGACCTACATGTGTTGTTATGCCATAAAGCACTAAAGAAACAATACACAACCGTCAAAATTTTGGCAATCAACTACAAACTCAGGCTCTACAATAAACTTAAAAGCAGTTTGTCCTTGATGTCTTAAGGTGTTATCCAAGGACTAATCTTTTCCTCTTTTAAATTGTCTGGTTTTGTGATTATTATTTCATAATGGCTTCTATCAATAAGACTCCTCTCAATATTTAAAGTGTTTTGAAGTTTGGTGTTGTGTTTTTATGTGGGGGTTGTATTTTAGTATTCATTTTGTTTGTTTTCAGTTTTAATACTTCCTTGCAATCTGTATTCATTCCTAATCTGAAAAATCTGTTGTATTAAGTGTCTGACAAATAACTGTATCCTGTAAGACTTTTTTAAGCAAGTTACCCTGTTTTCACTGTTACTTTCATATCAATGCTATCAAAGCCAGGAAATAAATACTGGTGTCAATGCCTGTTCTTACAGCCAGTTTATATTGGAATTTGATAGAGACATGGTTTTGCAATGGCATTCGCCTATAATATGGTCATATACATAAGACATTGGTCTGTTAAGGTATACTGTATTAATTTTATATGCTCTCGTAAATTTTATAAACTTGAAAATATAAAATAATGGCTGTTAGACAGTCATATAATGTTTTAACACAAAAGTTTAAAACCTAATCAGTATCCAAATTAATGATTTATGGGTTTGTATGTAACTCACATCTCTTGCATCCAAGCATATGTCATTTCCATGGGTAATGATTTCTGTAGTAGGGATTTTAACCATAGAGCTGGGTTCATTTTTGTAGTAATTTATTTTGTCTCACTGGAGTTAGGGTGCTTTTAAATATTTGTTTGTTGTTTTTTAAATAAGGTGATTGGTAGCTGAGCCTGAACTCATTCTGTCTAAAACAAAAATGTATTATGGGGACAGTGATTTTCTGAAATTAATATTTTGGGAAGGTAGGGTGTTGATTTTTGAAAATAAAAATAAGGCTGTGGCTGGTCTAGAAAAAAGACAGCCTAAAAGTATTTTATTGTGGGTAGTATGGTGTTGATTTTTTATATTGTGCCCTAGTGAGGGGTAGGGGACTGATCTAAAAGGAAAAATGTGAAAATAAGGTTGCCTGTGACCTGATGTAGGACATATTGTGTAAATACTACTCATTTATGGGTCCGATTAAGACAGGTAGCTTTTAGGGAAAACATGTTGTTAATAGTGTTGCTAAGAAAGTGTGTTACACAGCATTTTATTAACCTAGCCAGAGAGACCTAATTTTTAAAATATAGAGTGAATACAAATTGGTGACTGCAAACAAATTCACCCTAAGTTGCTGATAAAACGGGTGTGAAGAATGGGGTTGGGCATATTCTATCAGTCCTTCTCTGCAGGGAACGTGAAAGTAATTACATTCCCGTTATGTTAAGACCTGCAAATCATGCGTACATCCTATCAAAGATATAAGCAACAGAAGACTATTACAGCAATGAAAATTGTACATGTCGTGAGGCTCTGTTTTTTTAGAAGAATTCGCTTGTAGGTGCCCATATCAAACATCTAGCCCACCCAGTTAGTAGGACCTGTGCTCTTTCATATTGCAACGTTAAAAAATATAATGGTGTTTGGTTCAAGTTTGTATTGCATATAATATATTAAAATATGTGGTGCTTCTTAAATACTACATTAAATTTTTCCCATAATTATTTTAAGTGAATCAGTGACCTTCATTTTTTAAAATACATTATTTAGTATGTCACTACACATAGACTGATCCCATAGCTCAATATAAAAGCGTTGACTGTGACCATAACACCTTTTCTTTAGCTTTCATATGTTCAAAAATCTTACTGTTAATCAAAGGCTCTGTTTCAGTTCTAATTTTCTTTGATTGAAGCAATCTAATGTAATAAAGATAAAAACAGTTCTCTGAACTGGTGTCAGGCCTGTTTAACATTATCACAAATTGAAACTGAATCTTGATTAATTTGTCTAGAAAAATATAAGCCTGGTAAATCTTGGCAGAAGGAATTGTCCAGTATTGTATATACTATTACTACTATTTAATATTCTTTAGTACATAAAGTTAACATATGGTCACCTACACCAGTACTAATAACACCACTTTGACAAATTGTACGAGTACCAGTAATTAGAATTATGTCCAAAATTAATGAGGCTGTGTTTGAAATTCTTCTTGGCTTCAGATCAGATATGGTCATTTTGAATAATTCCTATGTTTAGAAGCATCACAATTGAAGTCACACAAATTATAGTTTCTAGGTGAAGAAATATTTTTTATCTGAAGAATATGACTTTTGTAATAAACTTTAAAAGTCTGTTTATTATAGGTTTTGTTTCAGGGAGTTGATGTTTAGTCCAGATAGTCTTTAACATGTATTTTGTATATGTTAAAGTCATTGGCCAATTTTGAAACAAGTTTGTTCCTGATTGTGTTTAAATCAGTTTATAGATTGTTTTGTTTCTTTCTTTTTTTTCGAGAGTTGGGGAGCATATTTGTTTGGGGTTTGGGGGGGGGTTAGATTATAAGAACAAAATTATAGTCATCGTAGACAATATTGATTTCAGTCAAGGAACGATGGCACACAAAAAACAGCAGATTCTTGACATCATGAACATTTTCTTACGACACCAGAAATATGAAACTCTGCATGAGCACGAGAAGTTCATTCACTCGACAGAAAAGTAAGTAATTTTATTATTAACATATTTAGAGTTTAAATATCACTTCACATATTATTAATCTGCATAGTTTTACAAAATTGAAATCAGCACATAATGCATTATTATTGATTATGCAACATTATAGCATCATTATCATTACATCATTTTAGGGATGGTGAATCTTTGACAAGTTCAGACTTTGCAGGAATAAGGCAGAAATGTTTTTAAAATTTTCCAGTTCTTGAAACTTTTTGCCATTGTTACAACAAAACCAAACTAAGCGAACATTCAATGATGATTGTTCTTAAGTAATCAATCAAACAGAGTCCATGAATTTATCAGTTATTAGGGAAAGTAAAACTTCTTGAACTGCAATTTTTGTAATGGTTTTTCTTGATGTAAATCAAGAAGTGTAATAATAATAATAATAATGACTTTATTTAAAGAGGGTAACACAATTAGCTAAGAACTAACCTTCCTTGAGGCCCTCATACAAAGGAATTTATTTATTTTAGCTGCATCTCTGAAGCCACTGGATATATTGGGTTTGGAAGAAGGAAATAGAGTGGGCATTTCTAATCTCAGCTGGAATACTATTCTAGAGCAAAGTTCCAGAGTATTGGAAACTTTTTTTTAAATAATTCCTTATTTGGTTTGGGAATTTTATACTGTTTGGTAGACATGGATCGCAGGTGGGGAGTATTGCAAGGTAGCCTATACTGGAATAGTGATTGTAAATATTCAGGAGCACTATTATTGGATATCCTGTACATTAATTTGGCTTTTCTCAAACGGATTCGGTCTTTTTAATAGGTAATATTTTTAACTTGCCAGCTAAATTTTCTTTGCTTTCTTTCTGGATTGATATTAGCCCAAATACTCTTTTTTGAAGATGTGCCAGCTTTGCTAAGTTTTTATCATTTGAATTACCCCATGCTGTATTACAGTAGTCGAAATAGGGTTGTATGTAACTGTTATAAAATAGTTTTCTGTGTCTTTCAGGGAGAAAATGTTTTATGAGAAGCCATAAACCTGAATTGACTTTTTTACTGATATGTTTGATATGTTCAGTCCATGATAGGTTATTATCTACCAAAACACCAAGTAGTCTATCATGACAGACCATTTGCAGATTTTTATCCTTCCATGTAAGACATAGTTCATCACTATCAAAATTTGTCTTTTTTTTTGCCGTGTTGAGATAAGTAATGTTTTAGTTTTACCAGTATTTACCACCATGCCATTGCATGTGCACCAGTTGTCCAGTTTGTTTAGGGCATTCTGTAAAGAAATTTCAAGTTCATGCTCTATGTTTTGGACATCTGACAGTGTTGTGTCATCTGCATAGAGATCTGTAGAAAATATTGAGTACCTTAGTAAAAGTGGTAGGTAATTAATAAATAAATAGTAATGGACCTAGAATTGAGCCTTGTGGTACTCCATATCTAATTGTTCCAGGTTCAGACAGAACATTATATAAAAATGTTGTGTTCTCTCACTTAAATATGATGTAAACCATCTAACTGTGCTTTCATCACATTGGTAGATTTTCAGTTTCTTCAAAAGGATTTCATGATCCACCATGTCAAAAGCTTTCCTGAAATCTACAAATACAGATCCTATTATTCTACCTTAGTCAAGTGCTTGAACCCATTTATCAGTTAGGGAGATCAAGGCAGTCTCACATGAATGTTTCTGTCTAAAGTCTGATTGACTAGGGTGTAACAGCAAGTGTTTGGTTAAATATGACATTAATGAGTCATGGATGTGTATTTCAATCAATTCTGACAAGTTTGGTCGTATTGAGATTATGAATAGGAGTTATTTTTGCAGTTTTCCATATTTTTGGGGACAGACAAGGTTGCAATGCTTAAATTGATTATGAATGTTATGCTATCTACAATAGCAGAGGCAGAAGATTTAATGAGTCGTGGACCAATCTGATCAAGTCCTGTAGCTTTCTTGGTATCAAGTTCACTGAGACATTTTTTAACAAAGTTTTTTGATACTGGTGGGATAGAGAAACATACCTCCTTGGAGATTTTGCTGCTGCAGAACTTTTTCAGTTCATTAAAGTTGTTTCTATCACTAGTTCTTTTAACATTGCGGTAATGTTGGTGAAAAAATAATTAAAAACATTTGCAATGTCAGTGTCATCAGTGACTATGGTGTCATTTACCAGAAGTGAGTGAATTTTATCTCTGATCTTTGTGTGTTCCTCCAGTGAGTTCATTGAAGACTTTCCAAATGGAGTTTGTGTTGCTCTTTTTGTTATTTTATTTCTCCATACTTTATATTGTGCATGGTTTCCCATAGCCTTGAATTGGTCTCGTGTTTTCATAGCGTTTAGGATTTCAGTAGTAAGCCAGTTAGATTGGATTTCATACTCGATGTACTTTCAGTGGTGCATGCTTCTAGACTACATCCATAAATAAATCAGTCCACACCCTCAGAGCTTCATTTATGTCATCCAAATTTTGGACCATATTCCATGGAACTTTATATAGGTCATTGAGAAATTGTTCTTCATTGAAATTTTTGAATGATCTGTAAGTGATAGTTTTGTGTGTATTTTTCTTATTTCTTTTACATTTAACCTTTCTTGTCTAAAAAATAGGATAGTGGTCACCAAGACCAACATTTGGTACATTAACACAAGCCACATTGTCTGGTAGGTTGGTATAAATGTGATCAATAAGAGTGCTTGATTTTTCTGCTACCCTTGTGGGCTCATTTACCAGCTGGACTAGGCCTAATGATTCAATAAATTCCATCCAGTTGTTCCTTATTTGAGTATTGAGAAGGTCTTTATTTATATCGCCGAGTATATATGTTTCTTTCTCCTGTGCAAGAACATTTTCCATTGTTTCAAAAAGTTCTCATTCCAAATTGCTTTGGAGGAAGGTGGCCTAGAAATGAAACCAGCTAAGAATGATTTTGCATTATTTTGAGAAATTTTCACCCAGATACTCTCAATTTCTTGCGACTCCAAGTCAAGTTGCCTTTCTGCATTTACATCTTCCCTAATGTATACAACAAGACTTCCCCCTGCTGTCTCTCTGTCCCTGTGTAATGGTTTATTGTAGCCTTGACAGTGATATAGATCATGATTGTGATTAGCATTTAATTTGGTTTCAGTGAGTCATAAAACATGTATATTATTTTCCTTGGAAGACAACATTAACTTAATTTGGTCTGTTTTTCCCACTATACCTTGTACATTAAATTAAGTGACCTATGTTAAAACCTTTTGTATTTAGTTTCATATCAGTTATATGTATGTCATTATGCAATGGGATACTCACTGAGATTGTCTCCATACTACTTTTATCATTCTGACATCTTATTTCCATATTTAAATGTTCATATATATTAGCGTCTTCAAAGTCACATACAGACCCTGAAAATCCATTAATATTTGCATTTACAGTAGTGTCCATTGAATAGTTAGAGTCAAGAGTCTCACTAGGTACATTTAGATTTGTTATAGATAAAGCTTTAGCATTCTCCTCTTTGCCAGCTTCCTAGTATATATAATACATTGATTGACAGAGTCTTTGTTTGTGTCCAAATTTATGGCGTCTGTTAACACTCAATCTGTTTGCCATGATAGTATACCTGTGTCACATGCCCAGTTTCTCCACAGTAGAGACAGTACTCTTCATTATAGTGCCTGAAAATGGGGGCATGCATGTTAATATTTCTGAGTACATTGTAGTTGAGAGGTTCCTTTTCTACTTAAATGAATTTTGTCTCTGTGGCAGAGGCCTAGGTTGACATCCTGGTTCTGAAGAAAGAAAGATGTATATTGTGGAATATACTGTAGGTTGAAGTCTTCACATAGGTCAATTATCAGATCATTGATTTCTTTCACCCTGGTGTCCACATGAGGAGGTAGTCCTGATATCATTATTTTACGTGTTTCTGAGCTGCAGTACCTAGCAGCATACAGTAAACTTTCAAAATCTGTTCTGATTTGATTTAGTGACCTTCCATCACTGGCATCATTTCCACCTACAAAAATAATAATTTGGTTGTATTTGGTTAGGTCAGTATTCATTATTCTGTCCGTGATGTTGTTGATTTTTGCATGTCTTAGAGTCTGTACACCTGTTTTAAGAAGTCTCCTTGGTATTATACTTTTCAATATTGAGGAGCCAATTAGTAGAGTCCTATTTTTTCTGGCTTGTGATTTCAGTTGTAATTCTCAAGGAATCCAGTGTGGCAAGTCAGATTGGTTCATACATTACTTACAACAGTGGTTCCCAACCATTTTTGGCTGTGACTCTACAAATTATTTTTTCTGAGCCTCAAGACCCATTTCCAAATTTTGATACGTTTTCCCACTCTAAAAACAATTCCTGGTGACCCTGATTTGGGTCACGACTTTGGGGTTGGGAACACTGTCTTGCACACTTAATGAAAAGAACTGAATAATGAATGATGGCATGAGTAACAAAATAACACAGGGGCATATTATAAAGCTTGTGTGACCTATTTCTAACTTCATGCCGTTTCTATGTGGGCATTTCTAATCAATTGGATGGCAAGAAAATTACTGAAGGTGAGATGAAGCATAATACAGTGCATGTGTGTGTGTGTGTGATTTGGATTTTTAACACAGCTTTAACAATTTTTCAGTCATATCGCTACAGTGTCTGCAGTGTGGCAGTTTAGAGCGATGTCTAGCACTGGGACATCATGCTGCAGACATGTAACTTGATGTCCCACCCATCACATTATTCTGACACCAGTCCCACCCATCACATTATTCTGACACCAGGCCAACCTGAGTCCTAACGCTAACCTCTTAATGCTGAGAGCCAAGCGAGGCAGCTGTTAGTACCATTTTGTAAGTCTTTAGTACGACTCAGCAGGGGATCAAACCAACGACCTCTCGCATCCGAGGCAGACGCTCTAACCACATAATGTGCATGAGAAACTTTAGGGGTGGAATTTCATGGTGGGGGTGCTTAAACAAGTATGCAGGTGTTTGTGGGATGGAACCCTTAGTGGGGACACAGGGCAGCTTTGCCCCTGGAAGCTCATGCATTTCATGTATACATCTTCACTTTGAATTGTTTGTTTCTTGTCTGAACAAAGATTGCAAGTTGATCATTATGGACTCACTGTACTAATCTTATGGAAAAATGGGAACAAGTCTAGAAATGAAAACATAAAATATATGGGTTTGTATGGCCATAATTAGTTGATAATGAAAACTAAAATTTTAGTAAAAATAATCATTTGAGATCTTATCCTATTTGTAAATGAAAAAATTTAAGACACTTATATTTATAGAATTTTAGCCCTTTTGTGGGCTTGATTTTTGTAACACTCTGCAAATAACATCTGATTCTTAGGTACAGAATTGAAATCACATTTCAAATGCATGTCAGTAAAAAAGAGGCTGTAATGGTTTTCTCAACAAAGAAGTTTGCATCATGGATAGGTCTATACTGAGAAATATTGGTTTGATAATGAGCATTTAAATATTTAAAGTTGTTAACTTTTTAATACCATGGGGTTTCCACAGGTTTACCATGGGAGTTGAATTTGTATCTTAAGTCCTTAAATCACTACATGAAGTTCTAATGCATGAAAACTGTCAGCATCCCATCATTGTTGTGTCTGTTTGAGGCATGTGTGTCTGTGTGCTTAGACGTGAAATTTTAATGCTGGAAAGCAGTCAAAGTAAAAGAAATAAATACCTTGAACAGGTAGTACTGGTATGATTGTGTAAGAATGTTCATTTCTTTACTGTAGTTCATACAGTTAGCTTATATTGTATTATATTGTACCTTGTGCAAAAAAAATTGAAATTTTAAATTCTGTGCTGAAGGGTTACCATGGTCATAACTGAAGCAAAGAAATTGTACAGTAAACAAAAACGTGGCTTTTCTGCATGATGCCTGTCTCTTTTTTTAAAGTTTGTGGGGTTTTCTTCTGTTCTGCTGAATATATTGGCTTGCAGTGACAGAAACAAACTTTATTACATTGGATTTTTATAACAATATTTTAATGCAATTGAGTTGAAATCAATACATTAATGGTTTTATTATGATCTGTTTACTGAATCATTTGTCATGAATTGAAATTTAATACACATAGGAACAACTGACTGAATGTACGTGAAAAAGTTTTTTCTTAAAAAATTTATTCTAGGCAGAAGCTTGCAGACCTTTGTGGGGAGCTTTTGTTGACAATGCAGGGGCACTGCTTGCACAACTACCACAGTTTATTTGAAAACGTAACAAAGCATATTGTGTAAGTACGGAATTGTTCATATGTAATTGTATCTTATTGCATCAACGATCTAAGCACATATGCATCAGAGAATATAAAGTCTTAATGTTTGTAAGAACCATGTTTTTAATAGAATATGCCATATAACAGTTAACTTCAACAGCATGGTGGTTTTTTTTTCTAATATAATGAAACTTTGAAACAAAGACATATATTATAAAATTATACACATGGTCAAAACGTTTTCAAATTTTAATTGATAAATTAAACTAGACTTACCAAGTCAAAGTTTGATTGTAATTTCATGAAACCCATAAGTGCCTTAGTGATCACATGAGATGACATTGGTCATGTGGTTGATCAGTCATGAGAGCAAAAAGAAAATGGAAGCCTCAGTATTTTATTGGGTGGGAATATGAAGGGTGGGTATGTGATCACTAAGGCACTTATAGGGTTCATGAAATTACAATCAAACTTCAACTTGGTAAGTCTAGTTTAAGTTATCAATTTCACTTCCCCCATAAGTGCCTCATGATCCCATGAGATTTCAGAGAGAGGCTTCCATTTATGGAATAGATTAACAACAAATAGGAAAAGAAGAAAACTTTTATGTATTGGTAGTAAACCAGATATACCAAAGTAACAATGTACATTAAATGACCATTATGAAATTCTGGATGCTGACAAGACCAGCAAGTTTGCATTGAATTCAGTCGTGTCTGTACAGGCTTGTCATAGATATTCCTAAAAATACAGGCACTAATGCAAGCAGCTGCCTTCAAGACTGTACCCAATTGTATGGCTTTAGCACAGGCCCCAGAAACAGATGACCCCTTGTACTATGAGCCTGAAAACTAATGTATCAATACTGGAGTCCCTCATAACAGTCTGTATCCAGTTTGATATTGTGATGAAATTGCAGTTCCAGCTGTATTAACAGAACTAGAACCTAAAACCTCTATCTACTGATTCAGTTAAAAACTCTGTAACAAAAATCACAGGTGTGTCAAGTGACTTAATCTGTCTTTTATTCCAAATTAACATCCACTTTTGGAGATGACCCCAATACTGTTTTTTAGTTCATGTTCTCCGTGAATTGATGATAAGGAAGGCAGCCCTGTCTAATAATCATTGATTTTGATTTGCCATCCTGAAAAGTGAAAACACCCATCTTCAATTTGTGGAGGGTGTGTTGTCATTGCGGATTGCGTGCCAATTGTAGAATCTTAGGTAGGCGTGTCAACAGAAAACAAGGACTGACCACTGCATGCAGGAGGCTCGGAAAACCAGGGTTGCGTTGTCCATAGTGGTGCCACCAAATATAAGATCTGCTTCATCTTGGACCATTTTTTGCAGCACTGCTTCGCACAGACTGAAAGGTGGAAAGCAAAAATGACAACTGTAGATCCATTTCAAAGAAAAAAAGCATCAACTGCTGTAACTTTTGGGTCACGTCTGTAGACATTCTACCTGCAGCACGATTTTGTGTTCCCGGAAAATGAGAGCACTGAACCAGATACTCTTAATTGCACACAACAGCCAGATATTGCGCAATAATTCATGCACGTTAGCAAGGTGGCCCCCCATTTTGTTCACATGAAAACTGCTACAGAGTTGTCCATGTAGATGTGCACATGAGCATTCTTCACCTCCAAAGAGCTTGTTATGTCAAACAACAGGCTTTCCATTCCAAGAGGTTAATATGATTAAGTTTTCATCTTGATCCCAGTGACCACCTGTTTGAGCTTTGGTTGTGTGATTTATTCCCCTCCAACCAACAAGTGAGCTGTCACTGGTGAAAAACAACCTGTTTCACCATATGAGACTACTTTAAAAACTGGAGTGCACATTAGAAAAATACCAAGATATACACTGTCTATCTGCGCTCTGCCAAAAATAACAAATAAGATTGGAAATCACCTTAATGTGTCTTTAAGTGTTTATTTTTCTCATGTTCTAGATCTTTAGAATATAAAGATGCACACTCCACATGCAGTTTGCTAGTAAGAAGCTATCCCACAAGTGGAGCCAATTCATAGTGATGTTCCTTTTCCGCATAAAAACACAACCCAGAGTCTTGAGTCTGTCCGCTTTATCTCACATTAGTATGACAGTCATTGTGACAGAGTCCTGCAAGAATCCCACAAAATTTGTTTCTGGGTAGGTTCAAACACAGATTATTCTGGGTGAATAGTGATCCCACAAATTTTATTTTTGGGTAGGTTCAAACAGATTTTTCTTGGGGAATAGTGAATCTCAATCCATCAAGTGTAAGAACTGTTTCCTGAACATTTCTCTACACTGGTCATATGAAGAAACAACTATCATCAATGCATGCCACATTTGTGAAACCTTTTCATCTTTATGATGCAAAATCAGGCTGCAATAGCCTGGTGAAAATGCGTGGTGATGCCAAACCATTCAGCAAGCTGGTAAATTCATATATATCCCCAAACCACATAAAATCGGAAATACTTCCTATGTTTCTGGGCCACAGGAACAGAGTAATAGACACCCTTTAAGCCAACCGATGCACTTTTTTTAAAAAATGGCATTAACAGCTGTTTTTAAAGTTTCCATTTTGATATCCATTGTCAACACATTTATGAAATTGTTATAACTTCAAAATAAGTCTCACAGACCCATCTGTGTAAGGTGGAATGAAATTATTTGCAAAATATTGTGCAGGTGTTGAAATAACTTTATGAAAAATACCTTTTGCAAGAAAAATGTGAATTTCAACATTAATTTGTCTCTCTTCAGTTAAAATAATTTGATATATATGTTTACACAGGTCACTGTTCTAACTCTATTTTCATAAAATTGCACAGTATTCAGAATCCAAGCATCTGAAGTAATATTCTGCCAACCTTCAAAACATGCTGAAATTTTCCCAGTGACAAAATTGTCAGGTGTATTGTTCATACAAGAAACATCATATGTACTTACATGATGCTGCATACTGATATCCTGGGAGGATCTTACTGATCCTTCCAATGTTTGGGAACCCAGATTCCTTGTTTCTGAACTTTTTTGAAGCCTTGCCTCCAGCAATGGTTGTACTACTAATGATAATTGCTTTCTGTTGCTTTTTTCCAAGCAGTTGAGTTACAGCCTTCCTAGATCCATTAATCTTAAGTTATCTGACCATTTAGGTTATCTCCAAAAAACCAGTTAGAGATGGGGTTCAATGCAGTGCATGTCAGTTTGCTCTGGTTTTATGAGCTCCCAGTACTTAAATAGAAGTTGTTGAAGCAAATGGATGACATTTTAAAGTTGTCCATGAAAAATTCCTTGACTGAATCCAGCGGTAATTCTCACAGATTGTTTCTATGTTTTTAAACAGTTCCATTGCCCTTAAGGTGGGGACCAACATTTGCCCAAACTGAGTTTGCACCTTTTACAATGAAATATCAACAGTCCTGTACTGTTTTGACATCATGTTCCAGACCTGAATATTGACTTTGGGCAACTTTAAAGTGTCACAATTTCCTGGCCAGAGATACATCTCCTGCAATGGTTGAACCTTGTCGTTAGTTAACACTGAAGATAGGCCTTCATTGTTCTAAAGGAAAAGTTGTCAATTCCATAAACAAATTATCATCATTGACCTCGGCGGAATCTGTATTTGGCATAATTAGCCCTGCAACATCCACATCCGAGTCCATGTCCCCTTCTTCGTGCATACTGTAGAGACAAATCCATGTCTATGAGACCAAGGTGTGCCATTCCTGCAGCTGATGTGCAAGGCATTTGCGTTTACTAGTGACACTGGCCATGATCTCTTCCATTTTGTCAAGAGTGCATGCATTTTGGACACAACATCAACATTTTGTGCCTGTAACTGACACTGCATGGCTAATTCTTTATCATGGGTAGCCATATTGCTGCTTTGGGCAGAAGTCATGTGACTTTCAGCACCTGTAGAGCCAGACAATGATGTCATGTCTTGTTGTAATGGCCAACTTAATGTCACCTGTGCGGACAACATGTGCCTCAATAGGCCTTGCATCTATGGAGGCAGTTGCTGATGGCAAACATGCTCATTTCATCATCAAAACCATAGTGGAAACATACTTACATCATCTGTCACACTTTCCTTGCGTTTCCGACAATTTTTGAGCATTCACTCATTAAGCCTTACCGCTCTGAGATCTGCCTTGGGCGGTTCCATTGTTGCAGTGAAAAGTTGCAAAATTTGGGAAAATACCTGCAATACTTTGCCTCAGCAAAGATCCAACCCAATTTGCTGAAATTACTGCTTCCGAAATGCAAAAAAACGAAAAAGGCAACACTTTTGTGCAGAAATCGTAAATTACGCTGTTGTATTTGCCATTTTCTTCTTGGCCCAATGCTGACATCTTGCCATTGAAGCTCTGGGTGCACTTAAGCATTCACTGACCTTTCAGTCTATTATCACAGGGTGCCCTGGGCAAAGCCACCATGTAAATAATCGGTGACTTCATGTGGCAGTTCAAGCCAGGACAATTCACAATACAAAATAACTTTAGGTTTCACCGACTACACAGCCCAATGAGTTTCAGCTCCTGCTGATAATTCCAAATTGAAGATGCCAGTTTCCTGCATGTGGGGATCATCGATGCAAGTTCATCCTGCATATAGACATTAGATGTGCTTGATTGATTTTGTCACCACAAATAAATCAAAATTAGTCAACATTTGCAATCAGTGAATTGGTGCTGGCTTTCACAAAGTCTGCTAGACATTAAACAGCTTCATTGATAAATGTACTTACCGCATGGGCATTGTTGGCAATCCCAAATTTGTAAGCTGGTCCAAGGCAGCACTTTTGATCCTGTCAATGACTCACAATGAAACTTGTTTAGTGTCCACGCAAGGTCAGACCCAAGAGCACCTCTGGGGCTCCCTTGAACAACCACCTGGATGCCATCACAAAGGCCATTCCCATAAACAGCTTTTCTTGGATTCATAACATGAATGGGTGTTACGTATATGACCGTCATTGTATTAAATATCAGGTCGATTTCTAATGTAGAGGTGTATTGTCAGCTTTTCCCAGCAGAGGCCCAACTCATGCCTGTTCTAGTCCACAAAGAAAAATGTACACACTAGAGTCGAGGATAGTTACATGGAAAGTCCACTTTGGTGACCAACCTGCTAAGATCCACATCAGTGCCGTGTCTGGTCCTTAAATATTGATACATTTTATATAATGTTAAGAGTATGTTAATATAAAATCAATAAGCATTGGAAGGTTGGTTGGTGAATGCTCAAGCGAATGCATTGCGTCAGCAGCAAGATGATGACATATTAATCCATCCCACCAAGTTTGTAACTGTAGTGTTGAATAAAACATGGGTTGCTGTTCATAATAATCAACAACTTCTGTTGGTGGTGCGAGCCCACACAAGTCAAAATATAATAGACGATTAGGTACCACTGTATATGCAATCCAATGAGCTCCAGGTCCTGTTGTCAAATCCAGATTAACGATGCCGGTTTCCCGTGAGCATGGAATCATTGATGCAAAATCTTTAATGCAAGTTCATCCTGCATAAAGACACCTCAGAAATGCTTGACTGTTATTGCGGGGCCTATCATGCATTCTGCCACTGATGATTGGCTCTTTCCACATTCAATTCTGCATCAGAATTGTAGATTTGGTAAAGCTGACACTTTCTGTGCAGATCATCAGTGTTGATTCCTTCCATTTGGTTGGAGAAAAAGGCCAGGTCCTTAAACAATACTACAGATTGTTTAGACACATCTGCAATGCTTGCATGAATAAGTAAGTCATCCTTTAGTGGGTTGCTCTCAGGAAAAATAAAAAGGATGGATCTGGCCAACTGTTGTTTTCAACCCTTGGGAGAGTAATGCTATCAGTACTTTCAATACCGCACAGCAACAGCAATGCTGAGAGAGCATTCTCAATGGTCAGAAAAAACTGAACCAGCCAAAGAGCCAGCCTGTCAGCATCAAACCTGGAAGCTATTCTTATTAGCAAATTTGGCACCCAAAGACAGATAAATGATGAACTTTTGCAGAAATGCAAATCTGCAACATACAATGGACTGAAATAACACAAGTAAACATCTTTATCATGATATATACACCTTACTCTTGTACCTGCTGATTTTTGACCCTGCCTCCTGATTTTTTATAGTGATTTGGGGGCAAATTCCTGATTTTGATTTTTTTCAATGTTGGCAGGTCTGTGTATGTATTTGGTTGAGAAATGGCATTGTCTGATGTATCTATGATAAACATCATAGTTGGGCCAGCAGATCTAGCATAATCTTTGCTGTATTTTGCAAGTCCAGTAATCATCATGTCCATGTCAACAATGTCAAGACCTGATTTGATTTCCTTTCCATTGATGGAATTATGTGTGCTGTTGAACAATGCCATAATGCCATTGTTAACTAATCCAACTGTGGTATTGATGGTATAGTCATTACTGCAGGTAATGTCTTGCTTAAGTTTTCCCATAACTTCCAGGAAAGCCTTACATGGAAGAACAAACACAGAAGTGTCGTACACTTGTAATTCTTATTTTGATTGCTTAGCGAACCTAGTTGGGCATGAATAATACTGAATATTTATTTTGCTTTGATCTACATTATTGGTTTCGTCTAATACCTTTGGGGAGACAACCATAATCCACTTCCCATTGCCAGATTTGCAATCACTGAATTGCACAGACATTGAGTGACCTCATTGATAATTTTACTTGCCAGGGCTGGCATTATCACTTTCGGTGAAATGGTAATCTCTAAATCGGTTTTGGTGATGTTCAAGTGACTAGTTGTTGTAGTCCATCTCCTATTGATTGAACCACCTGCAATACCCAATTTTTTTAATCGATCCGCAAGAATGTTTTTGATACTATCATTGACACGCATTGCAACTTTTTTTTGCAATTGGTGCAGTGCATGAAGACAAAGCCGCGAGCACTTTTGATGCTCCTGTAAATCATTGACAAACAGAATCACCAAGGCCAGTTCCGTAATATGTCATGTAAAGAGGTTTTCTTACGTTAACAACACACTGGTATCACATGTCCATGTACGATTGTCATATTTAAATGTTATGTCAATCTCTAACATACAGTTGCATTGTCAATGTCAACCCCACACACAATTCTAATGTGTGCCTGTCCTGGTCTACAAGGGTAAAATGAATATATGTCGACCAACCATCATGATATGGAAGATACATTGGCATAGGAATAATTGATATCAAATCACACAGCTCCACAGTGAAAACTCAAACAGTATATAACCATGGGAAGCTATGCTTGAGGAAGCTTGACTTTCATAACTGATGGCATTGCAGATTAAATTGATTTTAATTGAGGTAATCTTGACAATGTATGGCGCAATATGGTATGTGCAATAATTGTCTGTCCTTATTAATATCTTTGGGCCAACTAAAACTGCAGTTTAGAGTCTTTGCCTGTCACCAGTGTGATTTTACATCGATCTCTTCATAGATCAATTCTGTGTAATATGCGCCTGCAGAAAGTTCAATATTATTCCAGGTGGCATCACTGTCTACTGAAATGCAAAGAAGTTATTTGCACCAAGACTACCAAATAGCTATGATTGTGTATTATACTGTAATATTATACTGTAACAAACTCGCAATGACACCAATGCAATCTCGAATGTGCGACCTTCCCCGCACTGTGATTGGTTTAGAAAAATTCACATTAAATTCAGGTTTAGTTGTTGAGATTGTAATCATCAATGTAATGCTCGGGGTTGTGTTTGCAACTACATTCAGATTGATTTTTCATCAGGACTCGTAGTATAAATCGTCAATTTCTTCAATAAGTTCATGCAACAATGCACGAAACATCATTGTGTCCATGATGTCACGGGTGAGCAACCACTGGCAAGTCAATGCATCCTCATTAATAACTTACTGTGTGTTTTTGCACGCATGAACTTAAGTGTTTCCAGCCAATCTGTGTGGTCAAGAGGGTCACACAGTCCACCAAGGACTTTTCACTTTTTCTTTATTCAGTCTATTCAAGCAGCATCCTTCTTCATTTGCTTTAATAGAGCAGCCTCCACTTGCCTTTGCTCTCTTCCATTTTGCGCACTGTTTATTGTAGTCTTTCATCTGCTTCTTATTCTTTATCATCTGGCATGGGTGCAGAAAGTTGCTCGAATTGGGATGATGCATTTCTTTGTTGTTCATCATATATATGTTATAGTTTTCGCAGGCTTCTGTTGAAGGCAGCCGATTGTCAACATATACTTTGGGCTGATGTAGATTTCCTTTTAACAGATGGGGTTTTTTTGCTGGTTTAATTACACTGCTGCTACTTTGTAGATTTCCTTTTAACAGGTTTTGAGTTGGGCAAGTTTTGAGTGTTTCATGTAACCAGTGTCTACGCGGTTCAAGATTATAAAGGGCATCACTCCAAAACAAGGGGTGAGATTGTAGGTTAAATGACCAGAATAATATTCATCTTGGCCTCAGATGCAAGTGATGTTGCACACGCCTGCTGCAACATTGACATGATTGATGGATGCAAGTCCCAATAATGCAAGCATATCTGGGTTTTTTTTGCACCTCTTGATATCCTTATTCCACAATCTTGTGCAAATGGCCTGAGCTGATTAACTATGGGTATACTTATAGTAATAAAATATTACATCACTCTTTGGTCTCGTTAAGAAACCAATATGATGCAGGCCGAACAGAGATTTAATTGTTTCTTTAACAAGACAAGTGCACCATTTGTCAGCAGATTTAAATCCCACATTATCTACTATCGCAAATTCTTTAACAATGCTGTGCATGTCAAATGGTGATGCTTTTGGGACCATTTATTCACTATGACTACTTCTTATAATCTCACATTTAAAAAAAAATATTGCCACTTGGGTTATACTCCTTGTGGATAGTGTTTGTGAGATCCATAGGCACGCTACCATCTTAAGCTGCTGCACAATAATTTTTTGCTGTCAACAGAAATGTTACTGATACATGTCATTTACGGTGGTGTGAATTTGCAACCACAGATGAGACTCTGTCACTGGACTAACTCTCAATGAGTTATGTATGCCTGGTAGGTATTATAATTTACTCTGATGGTACATTGTCAGAGTTGACTTTGATTTTTGTGTGCAACCCAAGCTGTACTCAATGTTTCCTCAATTATAATGAAAACTATGACTTTCTATGATAATGATTTGTGTCTTGATAAGAGTATAACATGCTGTTATACACTGTATTAGGCCATGCATATACTTAGCATGTGGGTGAAAAAAATTCTTATTCAAACTTAAAAATGCTGGTAAAAACATGTAACACGTCTGCACCCCTTATGCTGTTATTAAAACGAATCTGTTTTAGAATTGTCATCATTCTTGTGTTGGAGTGCAGTAGTCATTTTCCAATGCAGTTGTTCATTTTGTGCAATGTTTTCTTTGAGTGTAATGACTCACTCCAAAATAATTATGGAAATCATGTAGGTATGCATATTGCACTCATAGTTATAGCTCAATAAAACAAATCTGTGGGGCCCCGAGTGGCCGAGTGGTCTAAAGTGCTGTCCGTTACGGATCACTGCCATCTCACCTCTGTCTGCGTTGGTTCGAGTCTAAGATTCGGCGAATGTGGATATGTGAGAAAGCTTGCCAGTAGCTTCTCGTGGGTCGGTGGTTCTTTCCGCGGATTTCCCGGTTTCTTTCTCCACCATTAATACTGGCCGCCATGTATAGCCTATCGTGTGCTGAAAAATGGCGTTAAGCCCCACAACAAATCTGTATCAAATTATTACATTTTCACAGACAGTAATTTTATTCATTTTCACATCAGTGATGGTTAAGTTGAGCTGCTGTGGATTTTAATCTAAAAAATCTTATATTCTGCTTTGAGAATCAGGCATGCAGAACAAAAGATTTGTCAGATTTGTCTATTTCCTAGAAGACCAGCTGCAGACAGACTCATAATCAACAACAGCACTAGCTTCAAGCAAGATGCCCTGTGTGTGGGGTTGTCACACAAGAAGCTTCCTACAGGTGCGGCTTCAAATCTATATGGAATACACTTGTGCTACACTCTTGAGTAAAAAAAGGGTAAAGTCATTTGGTATAGAAGGCAGTGACCCAGATTGGTGAGCCCAGACTCAAACCCTTGCACATGCAGACATGAGCCAGTAGAGTTCTATGGGCCATAGTTATCTCCCTGGATGAAACCAATTCAGTGGGTTTACATAAACGCTTGATCATCAGGCTGTGACAAATTATGTATTAACCTCAGTAATAACAGGAAATTTAGAACTAAACACATGCATGTTAATATTGCTGACTGTTGTAAGTTACTATAAACTCCCATAAGTGATGAATATGGAGAAATGTCAGCATTTAATTTTGAGTCTAAATGCTTCCAATTGTACCCCATTACCATCAGCAAAAACAGGTCTTATGACAGATTTTCCTTTTTTTGACATGCAGAAAATCTGGGAAAATATGCAAATATGCTCATGTATAAACATGACTTACTACAGTACAGGAATCTGCTGAGTGGAACTTCCCCATTCGTCCTGAGTACAGTGTAACATTTGGCAGGTGAAAACTTCTCAGCCTTGTATGATACACAGTTGGAATTAGTAATTTAAAACAGATGGCAGGCAATATTTCTCAGAAGCATAGAAAATTGTAACTTATTATGTTATGGGATGGGTGGGTGAGCTAAAAACTTGTATACCCCTTTCACAAGCTAGTTATCACTGGCTCAATCTACTGCGAGTTTAGACATAAAAGGGTCACAACTGAAGAGGTTTATATTCTACACTACACTGGGTTGTCTCCATTATGCCTTACAATTTTGATGAAATAGAAACTGGTTGATTTTGGGATCAAAAGGTCAAAGGTCAGGGTCACTGGACTGAAGGAAGTATGTTCTTTGCATAATAACTTTAGTGTTAGGCCATGTATCTTAATGAACATCTGAAGAGGACTTGCACTTGAGATATGGATTGATCGATTTTGGAGTCAAAAGGTTATGGTAATTATAGCTGAAAGAAACGATTTTGCAAAACAAATTTTGGCCTGGAGTAAGTTCTGTTACCAAACACTTCGGAGATAGCTTGTATCTTTGGTAATAATAAACAACAAACCTATAGACTGTGGTGTCTAGGGTCAGAGGCCAAGGTTATGCAAAGTCTGATAAGAAAATAATGGATTATGCACATTAGATTTAATAAAAACCATTTACTTTGACCAACTGCTGATGTCATTGTCAAAATACTCCAGAGTCTACCACATCCTACCAGTGCCTACATATATGACTATTAAACATTGGGCAGGCCTATAATGTGCCATTCATGGTAATCTTGTTCATTTTGTTGTATTGTTTCTTACATTGTTATTGATGAAGTCTCTTTAATACACAGTTCGTGTTTTTCTTTGAAGGTAGACATCTGCATTCGTTGCTGCACTGTACTATTTAGCACATGAGTTTTTCTTGTTTTTGATTTGAGCTGTGGTTTCAGATTAAAATGTTATTATACATTATGTGTTGTTTTCTGCACAGAATGAGAATTAGTAACCATCAGTTGGTAACTGATTTTGTGTGGCAGCTGGTACAGTCTCTATAAATAATATTGGTTGCATGAAAAGTTTTAACTGTTTATGTTTGAAACACTGAAGTAGAACAATTGTGTTCAGGTGACATGTTCTATCATTTCAGTGGAATCAGTGTACATGGTTACAATTATTTCTTGGCAAAATATCATATCATCTTCCAATGCCTCTATTATGGGCCTTTGCTTATATAAAGTTTATTATTTTATATTACCTATCTTAGGTTATTGACAAAGCACCTTGCTCGAGTCCGGAAGGTGGAGCAAAACATAGATTCAGTCAAGGAGTCTCAGAAACAAATACATATTCAGCTGGGAAAGGTATGAGTTATGGATCTCTTTGAAATTGTTCTTCTCTCCTTTCAATGATACCTGTAAAATTCTTGCTGATCAAACAGCGATAGGATTTACTTGTACAGTCAAGTGAAAGTGGAGCAAACAAACAATGCTCATGCAGTCATGATATTGAAATACAGATGGGAATTTTACATAATGTCATGAGTTATTTGAAACACTATTTAGCCAGAAACTGTTATTGTTACTACAACCAAATTCATATTAGGTCACATTTTTCTTTCATTTCTGTAAATGAAAGAGAGTTCAGTTAAATAAATAATAAAATGAAATCTAAATCTGATAAATAAACATAAGAGTCTTCTCATTTGCTGGCAGATGATTGTGGTTACTCTTTGAAATGGATAATACCAACTTCTTATCATCAGCAAGTGTCAAGTTATATTAGTTAAGTCCAAGGTTTGTATTTTGTACCATTTTGGTTTTGGCTGTATTGTTTTGTTCTTCTCTGTCAGTCACCTTATATCTTCTGATACAGACCCTAGCATGCTAATCATGAATTAGGATTCTGTGCCGTATTGAGAGGTCCGTGATCACTAAGGAAACTTTAGTCAGATGAAATTGAGAGTTGTCAATGTTAGGATTAAATTTTTTTGTTTAGGCTTTGCTGCCACCTATTGGTAATTCATTGCTTGCATTTATTTTAACCTTCTTTGGGCATTTTTTTTAAAAATTATTGCTGGCATCTACATTTAATGAAATTTACTGTATTGCAGGCAAAATGAATAATCTGTTGTTGATATTTTTGTTATTAAACAATGGTATGCATTTATTGTCACCAGATACAAACAAGAAATCAAAGTATCACAAAGATGTCTTTTTTTCTAAATATTGTATAAGCATGTGCAATAAATCCTGGACTTCACTGTTCCTGCTTTTATTCTTTTGTGGGAATTTTGTGTCGTATTAAGCCAGATATGTTTTCTTCTTAAAAGCCACAAAATGCATTTGTAATGACATTAATTTTCATTAGCCTTTGGCCTAACATGTATTAATAAGCATTTTCTCCCTAATGCTTGCTTGAGATGTGCTCTTTAAAGATCAGTAAAATCATGTGACACCTGATACAAAAGAGCATTGTCCACACGAGGTCAGATTTCACTTCTTACTAACAAGATGCAATAGGTATGCAGGGTAAAGACCAAGTTTTTCAACCACATGATTTGTATTTTGTAGTTTTGTTTAAAAATACATAGGTTTAAACTTGCCATGTGTGACATCATTGATTACATTTATTATATTATTGATACCAAAGACCATACCAAAGACTTTAAAAAATTGTACTAGCAGCTGCCTCACTAGGCGCTCAGCATTAAGAGGTTAGTGTTTGGACTGGTTGGCCTGGTATCAGGATAATGTGACTGGGTGGGACATCATGTTACATGTCTGTGGCATGATGCCCCAGTGCTAGACATCACTATAAACTGCCACACTGCAGACATTATAGCGATATGACTGAAAAATTTTAAAAGCTACGTTAAAAATCCAAATCACAGACACACACACACACATATTATCGATACTTCTAATGCAGCAACCGACCTTTGAATGCTGTTCAGGTCAGTTTATACCATGCCTTTGAGCAGTTAAAGAAATATTTCAAATGGCTGCTGGCAAGGATGCTATACAATCACTCAACCCTTCTGACTCCAAAATGTCAGACTTGTGGGGTTCGATATTCCAGACACTGTTGCAAACATGGATGTATGCTCCATGAAAAACAGAACATGCATCCTAAGTCAAGTCAGACTTGTAATGGCAGATAACTCTTCCAGACATAATGTTGTGTATTGCCAGTCAATTAGCATTATTGGCATAAGCTTGACATGCAGAAAAATGTTGAAATGACTGAGTTTTATTGAATTGTATAAATTGAACCCTGAAAATATAGCACTTTTGCATGCATTATTAGGCATTTGCCAAAACATTAATGACACATATGCATGCTGTTGTAGAGAGTAATACTTGTGACCTGGAACTATATGACAGGATCCCTGGTTAGGATGTGACCTTGGGAAAGAAAACATCAACTACTGTGTCTGAGAATTTTTGCCAAAATTCGGCATTCCCTTTGAGGTTTCCTAAAACATAGACCAGGCTTGAATTCTGAATGGAACCTGTTTGACACAAATTGTACTGGGAATGTTGTTCTGCACATGATGTTGATCATGGCTGATGATGTAATTGATTTTTTTGAAAGGGGGGGGGGGTATTTACAAGCACTGAGCAACTTTTTTCCCCAGGCAAGATACAGACAATATAATGTGCTAAAAGTGCTGATGAAAAAAAAAATGAAAAAGAAAATTCAACCTTTTTGTGTCTTTGACTGTACACGCAGACAAAACAAAACAAATATAACATGGCCAAGTGGCAATGAAATGGAACCCCATTATTAACCCATAGGTCTGGGGAAGTATTAAAAAGCATATGCTGAACTTTGTGACATTGAACAGTTTCTTAGGGCTGAAATTATGCCTGTAGTTAAACTTGATTATCTTGTAAAACACAGAAGTTGTATCCTCACGGTAATATGTAAATAAATATAAAATTAGGTACCTGACTTTGTTTCCGATGAGGTGATTATGCATATAATTTCACAGGCATTGTCCCAACATGCACTACAGCTGTAGAGAGCTCAACAGATTTTACTCGTAAAATAGTCCCAAACAATATGACCATATGAATGCAACTTGTTGGGGAAAAAAAAATTGACAGGTAAGTTCATCCATAGCTAAATATGCTCATGTCCTGAGGCATGGTTGTGGCAAATCTGGTCATTTGATTTTACAATGATTACTAGACTGAATTTGACAAAATTCTAAACCAAAACAGAATCCCAGAATACATAAAATTTTCAGATGAATAAAAGATTCCGTATAAACTGGGTAGATGAAATGTTGTCGACAGGAACTATAATACCTTTGTAACATAAAAAGGAAGAGGTTATTTCAAATCTTCATAGTACCAAAACTCAATGGTAAATTCACACCGAGCATAATCAAAAGACTTTGAATGTCTTTGTGACTCATGAATATTTTTAAAGGAGATGGTTTTTAGATTGGTTTGGAAATAGTTAAAGGAAAGTGATTTTATCATATTCACTGATCAAGGGATGAATATCTCAGGGTTGCAGTATATGAACATTTTCAAAAAAGCTGTAAAAGTTTAGGTGGAATGTGGCATTATAATACTTATAAATTTGCCTGTTCAACTTCGGGGTTTCCAGTGCATACAGGATTATTGCAAAAATTTTAAACCACCATATTTATGGTTAATTCAGTGGTATTTGTCTCTCCAGCTACATGTACCTTGATGACATCAACATCATCAACATATTTCCCAATTTATGCCAAAAAATAAATAAATTGTATGGGGTGAAAAGTTGTATCTGGATTTTATGGTAAATTTCAAGAAGTACACTTTATTCTCATGCATTGAACTCCATCAAGACACACTTTTCTTGCATCTTTTGTTGGTTTATTAGATGATACTTTTGACCAGGCTTTAAAGGGAAGAGATAAAGTTCTTCATCTTAAATTGTACCAGAATTCTGATGTACATATAAACCTGCCTAATACTGATAGGCAGAACCAAAATATTAATATAAGAATAAAAAATGGAATGTTAAAAAGCTTTGACCATAACAGTTGATTTTGTTATTTAGACTAGTGTATTATTTCAGCAGATTCAAATCAACCTGTGTTTGGTCATTGGCCAATTAAAGAATCCGCTTATCATTCATTAATTATATACAATTTCTGGCCATCTTTCATATATTGCACTCTTCTTCTTCCACTAGATATATCAACTGCCATGTATAACCCATCATTTGCTGGAAAATGGTGTTAAAGCCACAACAACAACAACAATATACCTAGCAATCTCTGCGTTGTCTGGTTCAGAATAAATATACTTGTACTCTTAACATAGCAATACATGTGTATTCTTCTACATTAGTTATGTCTCTCTGTCCAGATAAATGTATGATCTTCCTAAATCTACACGGTTGTGGCATTGACAGAGATGCATACATTTCAACCATCTATTTACCATATAATACTTCTGCTGATTTCTACAGAGTGGATGTTAAATATAGGAATATTGCTTCTAAATTTTCAAATTGATCAATTTACTTTATAGAATCCAGAACTTGGAGCATTTATTTTTGGATTTTTTTCTGTAGCTGGCATGAGTTTGGGTCATACAAATTCCTTGTTTCCACTTACTTGGGAAAGTTATGAATTAGGTCATGAGAGACCAAGTTATTAAAAGTCATTATGTAATCTGATAATGACCATCAGAATCTGGGTTTCATTTCATTGTGGTTGGTAGTGTTGATTCCTGCCAGTCTTGCTTGACACAAGGACCTGTTAATAATCTTGCATTTGGGATAGAGTTGCCCTCTGAAGGAAAATTTGTAGCTGTGTAGGTATGGTTGTATTGGGACATACTTCCAAAGTACAAGACTTTTTGCAAAAGCTATCAATCTTGACTTTAAATAAAGAGAGAAAAGGCACACAAATGCAGTTGTACCTTTTCATGTAGTAAGTAGGGGATTTTTATGTTCTTCTGATAGAGAGTAGGGAAAGTCCTTATAATGTGTCTGAAGCAACAGTTGTTATCTCATAATACTTAATAAATAATACAGTGTTGCAAAGTCCACGTGGATGAAAACTCCACAATCAATAGGTCGGAACTGGTGTTTAGAGCTGCTCTTGTATTTCAAGTTTGAGAGAGATATTATGAATCTAATTCAAACACAGTATGCTTTTACTTGGGATGTGGGGCATGTGGACAAGTTTTATTTTGTTTCTTCTACAGAATGTACAGTTTTTTGTGCTGTCATTGAAAACGGTGGCTGTTTTAGTACTCTGCAACAGCAAGAATACAAAAATTGAGTTATATGGATATTCAGAATATGCGTATCAAGTATTGGTATTCAGTTTATTTTCCAACTTACTCAAAATTTGCAAACAAGGGAAAAGCTATTGTTCAAAAATCCCTCCTTTTTCGGAGTAGAGACTTTGTCTTTATGCACATGCTTTTATATTGTCTCAATAGACCAGTCTTAGGAAATGTGATTAGTTGATTGCTTCTTTCTACATTTTGAAGTGGATACAAGTACCATGTTTATGTGTAGTTGAAAGTCGTTCTATGAATTTTGTGAAATGATGTGCAGTATTTGAAAGCCATTCATATAATTCAGCAATGACATCTGCTATTTATAGGAGGTGATATCTTCTCTTTGGAAAATTCTTCAAATGGCAGATTGGACATCTCCAAGAAATTTATTTTAAACAAAACAAAATAAAATGATTATAATAAAAATATTAATAATAAATTAATTATTTCAGTAGTTATATTTAAACAAGAAATTTTTACAAGTGGCTTTTCCTACCAAGTGACAGTTGAGTTTAGTGGGATTTTTTGTTGTCCATTAAACATGCTTATTTATACATGTGAGGCCATAGGCATCGGAAGAATAATGGCCACCACCCCCCTCCAAGTTTACTTCAGATGTGATGGATGGGAGGGGGGACCATTATTGGAGTAAGCTATAGGCTAAGCATGTATCAACCTCCCAATGACAATGTTTCTGACCCAATTGTTTTCTCCAATTAGATAACAAGAATGGGTTTAAAAATATGGCATGAAGCATGGACAACAGATTTTTATTCCAGTTGTCACATGATTTTATATAAATAGTGTCTCTCCAGCAAGAGTTAGGGTGAAAATGCTTATTTATACATTTATACATTATTTAAATAATTGGAACAAAATTTCTTGCATTGTGATGACTGTGAAGTTCAAAGTAAGTTTTTGGCTCACCTAACCTAAGACCAAGCAAGCATATGGTATAGCCTTGTGTCTGTCATGTATCATCCCTCCATATGTCAATATTTGCTTGTGAACACTGTTGATGCCTCATGTATGAACAGATTTGTCATGTAAGATTACATTGTAAGATCTCAGATGAGTTTGATTATGAACAACATCCACACATATTAATGAGGTATCATGCACCTGATTGGCTGAATTTTGGAGGCCATATTCAGAACAGATTTTGATCAGATTTGGTATGTAAACTTAACAAGATAATTGAGGGTTTGATTATGAGCAACATTCCAGAATATTCTAGAGGCCATATTTCCAGTCTGGTTTTGACTATATTTGGCTGGTAGACTTGTATTGTTGAGATCTGAAATAAGTTTGGTATGAATAAAACACTAGCAGACATATTTCTGATCTGATTTTGATCATATTTTGTATGTAAGTTGGCATCATAAAGATGTTGTCAAGAATTTGATTAAGAGCTAAATCCACACATGAATGCAATCCAGGCTTATCATATGGTGTCAGTTACACCTGCAACCATCTAGTTATGAATCAGATGCCTTAGTAACTGAACCACCACATCTCCCTTCGTAGGATATGTTGTTTCTAAGGTATCACTCCACTGATTAACTTGCCTTATAATGCTAAGTTAGTTTATGTACCTTAAGACTGGGAGTATGAACATATTCTAAGTTGTAAATCAGAGCCTAGTCCCCAGGGACAGTGATAAATTCAGGAAATGACTTGTCCTCAAATGCCCCCCTCCGCTCTCTCTCTCTCTCTCTCTCTCTCTCTCTCTCTCTCTGTATCTCTCTCTCTTTCTTTCTATATATATATATATATATATATATATATATATATATATATAATAGTCTTAAAAGGAAGATAATACCACTATTAATAGACAATTAATAGCAACTATCAGCTCCAAGAAGTTTTTCTTTTTCATTTAGTTTCATTACTTGTTGAATCTGCATTCACAAGCTGATATTTGTAACTTGGGTGAACAGTACCAAGTCACTATTCGAAAAACCGTTTTAATGTGTGATCTTTTGATTTACAAAATATTTTTTTAAAACTTTTGCTCATGAGGTAACAACATAATTGAATGATTACCATTGCATCCTAGTTTGAAGATGTACTTTTCAAGAAGATGAATGCTGTACAGTTGTTGATGAATCAAGTGTTAGGCATAACAGAAGGCCTAGAAGCAATGGGTGGGAGTGCAGACAAGATTACAAGCAGGTACATTTAAGCTTTTTTTTCTCCAAAGTTCACCAAATGAAAGCCTACAGGAAAAGAAATTCTTACTGTCGTCACAAAATAAATGCAGAGAGTGAATTTTATATTAAAGTTATATAATATTTAAGAACAAAATACACGTTCTATTGACATTATTGCCAAGTCAGTTAATATTGATGTTGCTGCAGTACTGTACATTAGATGTAAGTTTAACAACCAGGACCAAAAATGAAAAATGTGTTGATTTTAGCCATACTCACACCATTCAAACAATACTTGTAAGTACAATTTAAGTACTGTATAAAAGCGTATAATTCCAGTTAAGTTCTTTTCAGCATGTTTTGCTGAATGTTAAGTTGGAGAAAAAAACAATAATTGTAATGTCTCTTGCAAAAGCAGCTGTTATCTATTACTGTCATAATTTCATTTCAAGACCTTTTTCATTTTGAAAAATGTTAGATGACTTCCCAATGCTTTACCATGAATAATCATTCAGTTTTTTACATCTTCATAAAAAAATTTAAAAGCTTACTTATGTATGATCATAATGCATGAATATTACTTATTTTGCACAAATAGTCTACACTTTGCATCAAAGTTATCCAAGTTATTTCCCATATCCACACAGGTCAGTGAAATCTACCTTCTCAAGGAATTACTTTCTGTGCAAGGCATCATTCTTAACTATCTTTGTTCACCTGAAAATGTCACCATTGGCAAGACAAAATTGTCAAAGTTTTTCACTTAAAATTTCAGCTTGTTCGTTCTTTAAATTATTGTATTGCTGGGTTTAGGCAGTAAATTGCCACTGGATTATAAACTGAATTGTAATAGTGAATACATGAAAAAATAATGTCAGTGACAGAAAATGTCAAGAACAAAGGTTACAGTGATTGCCTTCCTTGTGGGAAGAAATTAGAACTGAATTTGTAAAATATTGTAGATCTATTGTATATAAATTTTTGCCATTTATTGCTACAATAAATACTGAATACTGATCTTTTTAACTGTTTACATAAATTGCTCTTATGTTACAATATTTTAAACGTTACAGGTTCCAGTCAGATCAGCCTCTTCAACATGAGGTTAAACATGACCAAGAACATACACTCCAAGGTCATGATTCTGCTGATGGATCACATCCCTGAAAAAATATATTGTTACTATATATATCATCTGAGTGACAATTGTCATTATATCAGCATTAACATCATATTATGATGTCATCACTTATCTTTAAAACAAGATTCTTGTGGCACAGTTATTGCCCATAAGTTACTATATTTGAGTGAATTATAGTCTATGATTGACTTTACATTAGTCTGATTTTCTAATTATTTGGCTTAGATTGTTCATGTTCCACCTAATACAGGCTTAAAAGGTGTTTTATTTTTAGTAAAGTGTCAAAATATTGAGCACTTAAAGTCAATAAACTGTGTAGTCTATTCTGTGTATATATTTTTCATTATTAAACTCAAATGGTCTTAAATAATTAAAATATAAACAAATGTTGTTGTCTGTGATTAAATTTGTTAAAATTTATACCAAATGGCTTTGTTACTATGGTAAAAGTTACAAATACAGCAGTAATATTAAGGTATTAAAACTGATTTTATAACATATCTCTAAAATACAAAACATTCTGCTGTGGTCACTTGAATGCCTATGTTCATTTTAAAATAAGTTGAAAGAAAGCTGAAGGAGGATGGACAATTCATAAAAACATGGAGAATGAATTAGTACATTACGTCTTGTGCATATTATTGAAAGATGTACATGTACAGATGTACATGTGTGTACTTAGGTACCACATTACTATATTTTGAAATATACAATGAAACAACTTATGATGAAGTACCATCTTGAACCACCATCTTGTATCTATAGAAATGTGTTACAAGATTTTCCTATTGATAAAAACTTTAAATAAGTAGGAATTGTTGCATGGATTTATTGTCTCACATCAAGGAAGAATGTGTGTTACAGTGGATGCCTTAAGTTTACATACTAAAACATTTAAATTCATTCAGTAATCAGCAATCCTCTTTCAAAACTACTGTTCATCTTCAAAAATGATGACCCGATATACTTCAGTTTATCAGCTCTGCAAAAGAAATGCCCCACAAGACAAAAGGGGGATAAACTCGAACAAGAATTGTGGAAGCAAAGTAATTTTCTATGTGCACCTTCAAATAATCATAATAATAATCAAGTTTCATGGCAACCCATCATAACTGCATTACCAGTTACTCTGACAAGATTGTGTTGCACATCACATTAAGCTACAATACAGTAAAGGGCAATAACTGTAAAAGAAAATTGCAGCAGAATAGTTTTCAGAACTGAGCATTTTCAGGTGATGGCTATAATATTTACCAAGTTCCATGGCAACACATTAAAAACTGCAGGACTAGTTGTGCTAACAATATTATGTCATACACTGCATTAAGCTACAAGAAAAAGTGTGATAACAGAAATTACAGAAGTAAAGTGATTTGTCAATATGCATATCTAAAGGTGATGACCATATTTACCAAGTTTCATGGCAATCCATCAACAAAAGTCCCTTAAAGAGACTGATGCTCTACTGGCTGAAAAGAATTTCCAGGAATTCAAGATAAGACCATATCTTCCTTTTAACTGCTGAATGTTGAAACCATTTTTGATACCCTTCTGCAATAAGATTTTCAAATCATCAGCTGTTGTGGACATACTGAATGTCAGCTTCGCACTATTTTCATTCAAGACCAACTCAGCATCATCAGACAACTTCTTGTGGAAACCCCATGTTGATGTGACACCTTTTTGGAGGAATAAGGATAACAAGATCTTCATGACAGATGCCATAGTGGCTATGTTTGATGTCAGATTGGTACCACTTCTATTTAGTACCATCTAGACATCATAAGAAATATTTTGGTGAAAGCACAATGTCTATATGACCAACCATCTAGGAGAAGTGATAACAAGATTTCCAGATGGCCACTATAGAATATTAGAAGTTTGATTGGCACCAGTTTCATTTACAACCAAATAGAAATCAGAAAAAGACTTTCAGTGTAAACCCCATGCTAATTTGCCATTCATCCATGAGGAATAGTGATAACAAGATTTTCAAGATGGCTACTTTGGCAGGCATATTGAATTTCATAATGACACCATTTGGACCAACTAGACATAAGAAGTTGTTTAATAAATTCCACATGTTGAGACGACCATCTATTCAGGTAAATTAATGATAACAGCATATTCAGGATGGCCACAGAAGTGGCCATATTGGACGTCTGACATATACCATTTTCATCCTGGACCAACTACACATCCCAAGACGTCTTCTGGTGAAAACTCAATGGCAAAATACTCTTCATTATGTTTATTTCAAGGTGGCCACTGTTGTGCTCATATTGGACGTCAGATCAGAACCATATTCATCTGTCACCAGAAGAAGAAATCTTGTAGTGCATTTGATGCAATACAACTATCCATTCAGGAGGAGTAGTGATAATGAGATTTTCAAGGTGGCCACATTAAAAATCAAATTGGCACCATTTTTATTTAGGACTTGCTAGATTTTATGACAAGTCATGTAGTGAAAACCCATGTTGATATGACCATCCACTTGGAAAGGAGTAATGAAAACAGTATTTTGAAGATATGACTTTAACTGCAAGGAAGACAATAACAATATTTTTAAGATGGCTAATGCTGTGGCAGCCATACTGGATATCAGATTGGCACCATTTTTATTCAGGATCAACTGGACATCACCATAAGTCTTCTGGTAAAAGCCCCACATCAATATTACTTTCTGTTCAAGGAGTTGTAATAACACCGATTTTTAAGATGGTGGCCATAGTGGCCTATTGGATGTCAGATTGGCAACATTTTCATTTAGGATCAAGTAGACATGATAAAGTCTTTCAGTGAAAATGATAAGTTGACATCAGCATCCATTCAGGAGGAGTAGCAATAACAAGATTCTCAAGATGTCTGCACTTGTGGCCATATTGAACATCATATCCGCATCATTTTCATTTAGGACCACCTAGACATCATAAGAAGCAGCAGGGAGGGTGAAGAGACCAAAATTATTTTTAAAAATAAAGCTTCCTACGGAGGGGTGAACAGACCAAGTTTTATTTTTAAAAAATAAAGCTTCCAACGGAGGGGTAAACAGACCAAATTTATTTGCGAATATAAAGCTTTCTATGGAGGATGAAAAATACAAAGCGTCACCAAGACCTGTAACCGTGTTTACTTTTTTGTGTGTCAAATATATTTACCAGTGTTGTCACCCTCCCTGCTGCTGCCATGTGTAGTAAAAAAGTAATTGGTCAGGTGTCCTTATTAGATAATTATTACTGATATTATAATGAGCGATCCTACACTAACCATGGAATCTCGCACAACTAAACTAGCTCGACAGCGACTAGAGGCAATTAAAAAATGTCTTCCAGTCCTTGATTCTGTCAAGCAAAAATTACAGGATTGACAGGAATCACTTGCAGAATTTACAGAAGGTGCAGAACAGTTATTTAAACCAGTTGCGAGTTGACCAAAGATCTTCTTCCCAGGTTAGAGCAAACTGCTGAGGCAACTGAGCAAACCGCTAAGGCAACTGAGCAAACCACTAAAGCAACTGGAAAAATAGCAGAAAGAACTAAAAAAGCAAAAAAGATTCTAAGAGGACTTCCAGGTGAAATAGCTGGTACTACTTATCAACCACAAAGGCAAGAAATACTTGATAATATCGACCAGCTTCATTCTGAAGTAGCTGATATAAGGGATCTTATGCCAGTACCAGAACCAGAACAAGCAAGAGTCAGAACCAGAACAAGCAAGAGTCAGAACTGAAGTGAATGATAAATTTACCGAAGAGAGTATTGCCCTTATAAAAAACTATTGACAGAGTGGAATTTTATCTGCGTTTGCCGTGCAGAGTTTTGATAATAGAAAAAGAGTTTTAAAACCCGAGTACACTGATGTTGTGAGTCGTAAAAACTAGTACAAATGGATATATCACATACACTATGGAGTTGATCAGGCCTGAAATAGTGATACAAGATATATTGCATTTATCAATGGAATAGATAGATATCTTGCACAGTTACAACAACCACAATTACAACAACCAGGCAAAAAATCCGGAAAAGGTCTTGCCACTGGCAGTGTAAAAAAATTAAAAAAAACTTCTGTTGCCCAATGAACTTTGTCTCAATAACATCCTTGCCAATGTTGATAGACTAGAAATTCTGATTGGTGGAAAACGACCCAGCAATAATTCCCCAGAAATCATTAATGAAGCAGCTGCTATTTGTCAGAGATTATTTACAGGAGGTATCATGGACATTAATGTTTATCGGTCCCTCATTGATGAAATCATTGATGATTACCACAGTGATTGTTGCAGTTAGATCAGTGACAAGAAAATAAGATGATCATACATAATGCTCAATGTGGACCTGTAATGTTCAGGGTGATAAATTCACGATTACCAACATATAAAGCGATCTACAGAAATGGACTCGGCGATGTTGTTCAGGGTCTATTCAGAAGGATAGCCCCAAAAGCAATACCGATTGCAAAGCAACTGGGAATGAAAGCTATTGACGCTGTTCATGATAAAGGTATTGGTGATGTTGCTAGTAAAGCATTCATTCTCAGCAATCAGGGATAGACTAGCACGATTAATACACAGATTGCCAGCGGTCCGACCTCACCCAGTAAAATTGCCCAGCACTGAAGTTGTGCCAGCAGGTGTCAGTAAAATAATAAATCAGGCTGCAAATCAAAAATTAGCAGAGTTGGTTGGTGTACCTCTGACAGAAAAAGAAAAAAATATAACTGCTAGTCTGATAGCAGGAAGTGGTCTTCGTGTTAGACAATAACAAAGTATAATGTTCAGGCATGTATCTGATCCTGCATTCGACGTGGATTCACCAGTCCTCAAAGATGAATCGGTATGTGATTATCAGTATTATTCATATGATGCATGAGAGCCAAATCGGCATGGAAAAATTGAGCTGCAGGTTCAGGATGCAAGAAGATATTTCTTACCCACTGAAGCATTTATTGAAGTAGAAGGTGAAATTCTAAGAACAGATGATGTTAGAGTTGGTTTTGTTAATAATGGCATCGTGGTGTTGTTTGACAGTGCCACGTATATCATCGACGGAAGACATATTGAATCAATTCAGAAAGACGTCAACGTTGCCACGACGATATTGGGTCTAGCAAGATATTCCGATGATTATTCAAGATCGGCTGGTCCATCATAGATGTTTATGAAGGATACTACTGTCCACCCTGACAATAGACAGTATAATATAAGAGGACCAAGAAACTTCGCCGACAATGCTGACACTGAAGTGTGGCTGGTGGTTCATGGTGCTAGTCCAGAATTTAACTTAGGATTCACAGCACGTCGATCAATGCTGAAGGATGGAAGTAGAAGATTTTCATGTGCAATTCCATTGTCACATATCTTTGGATTTTGCAGAAATGTCAGAAAGGTCATTTTTGGAGCCAAGCATACAGTTGTAAGATTGACTACCGATGATGATGCAATCTGGCGACCTGTTGGTGATGCTGGTAAAGTAATACTGACAAAACTTTCAGTGTGGATGCCAACAATGATGCATCACTCACTCAAGAACAGCGGCTGCTCTCTTTTATGGACTAAGGTGGTAAATCAATATTGTCATGGTTGACAGTGACCACAGATAGTGTTCAAAGTAACGTATATATTTGTTGCTTACCAAACTGCTGCTAGAGTAAACTCACAAACACGAAGTACAATGATATTTGACAAACTTGGTGTTACTGAAATTTCATTAAGGATAAACAGACATCAAGAACCATCCGAAGATACATTATTGAATTTTAATAATAATCATGTTGCACATGCATATCATCGTTTGATAACATTCATGGGATGTGATCAGAATGTTGATTCTGGTCTTCAAATATCACAACTAGATTTTACAATGCTGTATCCGATCAATTACTTTTCGCTAGAACACTTGGAATTATTTAGGCAATCTGTCGTTGATATACACTTTTGAGCTCTTGTGGCAAGAGGAGCTATTGCTAATTACAGAGCAGTCGCTGTTATACTCTCACATAAAACAATGCAGCTTGAAGGTGTTGGTGGACGAATGAGAGTTATCAATGCCCCAGTCGAAAATCTGTTATCGATCCCAAGTGTACGATTAGTAATTAAATCGCTCATGATATTATAATGTCATATCATGATGTTAATGTTACTCTGACTCCTGGTCAAATTAAAAAGCTGCAGTCAGCATTCAAAAAGAATTCTGGAATAAAAATATTACTGAAATCAGCACAGATCACAAGTGATCTGAAGGGTCCAAATAAACTATCCTTGACAGAACATCAACTCAGGCACTTCAGTGACGCCAAATGATCAAAAACCAGTGTTCAGCTTGATCTTTCTGCGGGTGCCATTAAAGACATTGCCAAGATGGGTGGTATATTCCACTTCTTGCAGCTATACTAGCATTGATAGCCACTGCAGCCCCAGCTGTTACAAAAGCAGCTGCACTTGGTGCTGTTGGAACTGTTGCAGGGATGGCATTAAAGAAAGCAACAGGCCACGATTAAAGAATTCAAAAAAAAGGACGGGGTCTAAGACTGCCAGGAACCCCTCATTCATGGTACGGTCGAGGTCTGAGACTGCCCAGGACACTTTGCTAGACATGCATCCCATATCCAATTTTGATTTACTTGATGCTGCTAAGAAATTAAACATTAAAAACTTCAGAGGTGTTTTTATGCGTGATCAATTACCAAAACAACCAAACTGTGTTGAAACCGGTATCATTAATCTCTATGGAAGTTATGGTCCAAGTACTCATTGGGTTGCATACGCAATTGATTCACGTGGAGTTGTTTATTTTGATTCTCATGGATTGGCACCAGCAAAAGAATTTTTAAAATATGTCGGCAGACTTCAAAGCACTCCTGTCTGGTATTCAACATTACCAACACAGACAATAACTGATCCACTAATATGTGGCTGTGAAGTACTCGCTGCGCTTGACACTGTGTCAAGATCCCTGACACCACCTCCTAAAGTTATGCACGAGTATACATCATCGTCCAATGTTTTAAACAGGTCTTAGTGAATATGCAATAGTAGATATTTACCAAAGGTCTGCACGAGGCAAGCCCCAAGGTGACTTATCCAAATATGTAACCCTTGACGAGGTCAAGGATGAGCTCTCTAATCTTTTGAATCTTGCAGATGTGAACCAAAATGAAGTTGTTGTTTTTCAAGATAAACAAGGATGGTTAAAGACGAGCAACATTGAATCAACAGATTTTATTCTGCGTGTTGTAGTGGTGTTTGCTAAAAACGGTAAAATTAAAGACTCGGAGGAATCAATTCTAACACTCATGGGATAGATTACTGGACTCATCAGAAGAGTTGGAGATATTATGTATGGTGATCTCGACGTGAGCAAAAAACAATTATTAATGTGAGAGAACCAAAATTAAATGATGATGTGGCAACAAAAAAGTACGTGGACAGCAATGGTGCCACAATCAGAACTGAGATCAGTAAATACTTTGCTAAAATCGGCGATACAACTGGCGATCTCAATATGGATAATCATAAATTACTGGTCTTGGAGAACCATAATCAAACGATGATGCTGCAGTGAAGAAATATGTTGACAATAGCAACATCCCATAGATGACATCATTAATGACAATCAGTGATGGAATGACCACGTTTAGATCTGAATATGCTAGTCATGTAACCGCGTTTACAAATTTTCGCAGAAACATATATAGAACCGTTAATGAATTTTTTGGGAGTCCAGCAGTCATCGACATTAAGCTCTCTGACATAAAAAAGATTACCGATGGTGTAGTATATACAGTAGCGTCTGGATCAGCATTATGGACACCACTCAATAAATCCATCAAACAGACCGCTGAGGTTACCAGTATGTACAGGTTCTCAGTAATCAGCATTTAAACATTTACAATATCTACCATGATTTCATGGCATTAATCAGTTAACAGATCTTCTGGATCTGTGTTAGTGATATTAGAGCAAAACAATGAGGAAACATTCGTGGTGGAACCCGAAGAAAAAGGCCTCAGCGTGTTGTACTATTGGTGTATTGAATTCATCGTTAATATACCACCCACTTAAAGTGTTAGTAATCTACATAATGAACCAATCGATTGAAATTCAACGGTTTAGATATGAGTAAGTGTGTTTATGGCATACAAGACTAAAAAATATTATTCATGTGCATACAGTAAAACAAAAAAATACAGCAGACGTATCATTGTTACTGACATAATTATATACTCTGTGTCCGTGGTAGTCGCTGGAGCAATAACGGTCATCGGTGCATTATCAGCCACATACATAATAGCACCAGTAATAGGAATTGGTGTTTCAGTTGTAACCGGAGTTGCTGGTATTCTTAATATCATCACAAAAGTGATTACGTGCACAGCTAATAAATTACACGAATATACAATGTTGCTATCAGCGGCAACATGCGCATACGCCAGATTATCATCATTGATATCATTGGGTCTCAATGATGGAACAATATCAGATCAGAAATTTGAAGAAATGATTAAGATTTACTATAAAGCAACTGGAAATCCAAACCCCATTGTCTCTGACAAGGACACTGTGAAAGACAAAGACAGAGATTTAGATCTCCCTTGATTTAAATAATAATGTCGCAAAATCAAACACTGCGATTGCTAGAACAAATTTCACTAATACAACACCACCAGCAACCACAATGATATCAGCGAGCTCAACCAAACCTGAGCTTGACGTTATCTTTAAAGGGGCGATTCCAGTCAAAGAAATAGCACTAGCACAATTGCGAGTGTATCATAGCAGGCCAAATATTAGATCCAAGTCATTCGGTGGGTTGCAAGCAAATAATTCACTGGTATTTGTGTATAAAAATAAACCTGATGGAACCCCCGATTGGCAAGTTGTGGCTATACCTATGGGCAGTTATCAAATCGAACAGATCAATGATGAGTTCCAGCGGAGAATCAAATCTATCAGAGGGAAAGAATCCAAGACCGCTATCACGGTTCATGAGCCAACGTTATCAGCCGCGTTAAAAATATTAATGCCTGACTACAGTGTCGATATGTATCAGTCGTCGATCTGAACTGTGTTAGGATGGCCAGAAATACAACCACCAGCACCTCCAGTGTTCCTAGGACCTCAAAAATCCAATTATACCTCTAGCGAGATCAGATACTGGGAAGTAATTCCAGATAACAAAACATGGAAACTGATAACATATGAACTAGAATTCAATCGTGGAGCACTAACCACGTACAGCGACATCAGAGAAAGTCATGACTTGATATGGAACTGTGAAAAAAAACATGTTGAAGATAATTTCAAATATCATTTCACAGTCATTAATGCTGAGCACAAACGAACACTCAAACTGCACCAATCATTTGCGAAATATATAAATTAGTACCCCAATGCAGAAGACACCAGGAATGAGATTATCTGTAAAATAAAACATTTAAACAAAGTAACATCGGATTTCAAGAATTACCAGTATCATCGGAAAATTATGCGAGTGGTAATTAATACCACCAATGTCTCATATAAACAACTCTTCCTGAACAAATATTCATTGTCAGATGCAGATTTACCAACATTTAAAAGTCCGGGATTTAATGCCAGTGAACTAACAAAAACCATCAACGATATCATTGATGAAAACTACCCCAAAATTATCGCCACATGGAGAACCAGCAAACATCCTCAACTACAACAATGATCCATATGCTGGATTCGTCATATTTCATGAGGTGTTATCAAGATCACATCAATGACCACAGTCAATCTTGTATATGATGCTGTCGATGGTAGCTATCGAGTAGATCTTGAAAAATCCAGTCAGGCCCAGCTGGGATATATTTTATGCACATTTACCCTTCAAGCCGCCCCCCCCCCCCGATTTTTTATTGTGTTATATTGTGTTAGAACCTGTTAATCCGGTTTATCTACGATGTCATCATCTGCTGTTGTCACGGATACATTTCAAACTTACTGACCAGTGTAGACACCTTCTTGATTTGCAAGATGAATCTTTGACAATAAGTTTGTATGTAAAATACTGACAGAGTCAGGGACAAAGTCAACGAGTAACAAACAAATAATTTGTTTCTGACTCTGTTGGCAGTTATGTCAAACATAAAAAATAAATTATTTGTGTGGTACTATATAATGTACCAACAGTTGAGAGTTTTTGTACACAACAAAGAGGTACTTGAAAATGCCGTCAAAAAAATCTTGATACTTCCTCACACAGAAAAGTTTAGTGTTAATGTACTTATTGATGATTATGGTGCTGAAAAATATTTTTTAACACAGGAACAGTTAAATGATCTGCAACGAGAACATGTTCTTGTGATAGGGATCAAATTCTGAATTGTGCTCATTCTTGCTTTAAACAGTCCAAGTTACATGAAATACTCTATGGGTTGTCCGAAAATTAAAACTACCCAACTTTCTGACCCAAAAAAAATAAATGCCCTCGACAAAGTCAAAACATGCACTTGTTTACAATCCGTTACAGCTTTCACTTTGTTTAGGTGTCACAAATGTTCACTTTCACAACTTTCACTTTCACGATCCCCCTTGTTATATATGTTTAATTATTTGTTTGTTTGTTTTAATTTTTTTTAATTCCATTACATGCTATTGTAATGTAACATTGAGTTCAGTTCTGTTTGACCTGACTGACTTATTTAAAAAAAATTGATTTCATTGACATAAACAACTGATACTGGATCTTGTTGCTGACCTCATTTCAAGAATCAGTGACAGTTTTAGTAAACAACTTTTTTTTAAAAAAATTTAATCTTTCTTAAAGTAAGAATCTTTAAGTTAAGTCAAGGTCATACCTGAATTATATGATGAGTAATATATATCAATTGTTACAAACTTCTATTTTGTCCAGAAGAATGAACTTTTGATCCTCGTCCGGGAATCTGTTTTGCATCTTATTTAGCGTTTAACTATTGTTTTTGATAGAACTTTGTCAGTTGGACTCCAAACAATTGACACGTTAAGTTGTTATTATGTTGTGACCAGTTTGGGTTGAATTTTTATTTTGTTGAATTCAAGTGATTCTTATCCCTGGAAATACATAAGTGCACTGACAAATTTCTTGGATAAAGACATTTATTGGAAGTTATACTGAATTCAAAACTGGAATAATATTTTCTGTGATTCAACAAAGGACTGTTGACACAACAGTACTTCGCTAACCACAACAGACATCATTGCCTTCCATTTTGGATTTCATCGGGACTCGAACTCAGTTTCATTCAGGACTTTTTATTGCTAGGACTTCTATTTTTTAAAATTCTTGGATTATTTTTGGATTTGATTCATAAAACCATAAGTTCTTTGTTTTAATTTTTTTCACTTTGTATTCTAGAGAAATAAATTATTTGTTAAATTTTACAAAGCTTGTTGTCCTCACTCTTTTCTGTTACTTACTTTAAGAGCATAGACTCATAACACCTATGACAAAGTCAGGGTGTTTACAATTGCACTTAATTTTGTTCAACTGTCTTACATGTGCACTCACAGTCAATTTTTGTTTCGTATTCACATGACAACTTGATCTAATTTTCTCAATCGCGTGTGCGAGTGGAACGAATTGCTCAACTTGTGTGTCATCGACACAAACTAGTGATTGTGTCATTACCTGTTGGATTAATTTAATAAACCTGTATTCGGCTGCTAGTGTATATCTTCCTTCAGATTTTCTTTCTTGCAACGCTTCAAAATTATTTATCATTTTTTCAGGACTAAGCTGATCAGAAAGTTGTTTACCTCCACAGATGGTGGGGGCATGTAATTTTTGAATTACAGAGATAATTGCTTTAATATTTTTGTGATTCATTATACGATAAATATCTGTTTAAATAAAAAAAATTTGCATAATTTTTGCGGAATGCATGGACACACATTACACGTTATATACAGTATTATATACATACTTAATTCTAACAGACGGCACAACACACAATCTTAATTCTATCTTAACTTGTATGGACGGCACAATACACATACTTAATTCTAATGGACAGCACAACACACAACCTTAACTCTAGTAGCATATTTACAGCATTAAGCTATTTATAGCATTATATACATAAACTATTTACAGTATTATATACAAATTCAAACTTAAACTACCACCAGGGGGCCCTTCAACATATTTATTCTGATAACTGAAATTTTTTTTGCACACACACACACACACCCAAATCAACCTCGGGAGAATGCAAAATAGCACCCACCATGTTGCAGACATGGTGGGGAGGTGTACATGAATATTCAGTTCTAATATTTTTCTGTTGAATTTCGAGCTTTGGGTGCAGAGCCTCAATTATTATATGTTTCAGAAATTATATAAAGTTGCCAATACCTGGAAATCCAAAAATAGCTCACTTAAGGGGATTGGCTTATTTTTATCTTTGTTTTTCTCTTTTCCCTGACTATTGTCCCTGACAAAGTCCGGGGGGGGGGGGGGCAAACAACCTGACAAAGTTAGAAAAACAAGAATAGTATGTTTTTAAAAAATCCCCACAAATACCAACCAAAAAATAATAATTTTATTTATAAGTGGAAGTAGTTATAAATACAAGCGAGGTTACTTTTTAATCTCTCTACAAGTGGAGGAAGCTTTAACTGACAGTTATTTCCCTTCATTGATTTTTTCCTGTTCTACTTCATCATAAATTCAGATGTATTTTTCTGTTCTACTTCATCGTAAAATTCAGAAGTGTTTTCCTTTCTACTTCATCGTAAAATTCAGGAGTAAGATACTTAAATATTATGCTTTCTTTGTATTTCTTTGAGAATGTTGATCTGGTTATTTTATCTGCATCATGCTGTACCGAAGCTGAAAAATACAGAAATATTTGGCAGCTGCATATATCGATCAAAATTTTATTTCTTCCCACGTCTCTGTATTTACAGATATAACTGGTCTTTCAGATTTATTATATTTACCAGTATTTCCACATTCACAGTTCTGGATATAGGATGCAAATTATTCAAAGAATTATCAAGTCATTGGCGTTATTTCCTTGCTCCATTTATATAGTAAATATTATTTGTCTAAATTATTTTGTTACTAGAAAAAAATATAGAATTCTGCTAGTCTGAAAATTTATCGAGATAATCCTCAGCTTTTTTATTACCATTATTTGTTTTTATCATAATACCATTTCAAAGCTCTGTATTTTCTGCCTCCACAGTCTACACACAACTGCGTTTCCCCCCTGACTCCTTTGTTACATTTCAAACACGGCTTCGGTCCTAGACACTTTCATCACACACTCTGTAGGTGGTATCCACAGAATTCATTTACACATGCCTTATTACAAGGAGTTGTAGACCCAATCATCAACCACTTGCACCTATTCTTTGTTTCAATCAGTGTATATTATATATTAAAGTTTTATTTAAATATATATTTGCCTTAATTATATGATGGAAGAATTTACAAGATTATCAGTGATCAAACCCTCTCAAGGAAGATTCAATCTTGACAGAATAACCCCTGACTTTCTGAGGCAAGCTCTGGTCGATTTGATAGTATTCATGAAGCCAAAAAAGAATTTAGCAATGATGGCATGGCTCGTGTGGTCAACATTCAGAATTAGGCAAGACGATAACCCCCAAATTGATTCTGTAATGAATGACCAGCGAGCAAAGACAATCAATAATTATCTTGTCAAACAAAAATACCATTTTAAGATAAAATTTATTGCTGAGGTAGACGACGCCGATGCCATGACATGGACTATCCATGATAAACATGATCCTGTTAGAGAATCACACCACACTGGGGGTGTTGTCATGCTAAATAAAAATTCCAAACCAGGAATGTCGACTGGTATTGACAAACCATATTACAAGCGAGCATACCCTGTGACAGCAGTTGTTTATGCGATATATCCACTGAATGATAAGCCTAGTGTTAATGACTTCCTGCCGATGAAAATTTCAACCTTCAGTTGTGTTGCTGAGCGAGCTACAGAACATTTTACAAACGCAATATGTGGAAATGGTTTAACAGATCTCAGATGTAAAAAAAAATAAATGATTGGGCCGAGTGCGTTAAAGAAAATGTAGCTACGATCAAAGACGTTGCTGAGCTGGAAAATAATTAAAATTTCCAATAAGTGAAAAGACGCTAACCGGTGACATTTTGTACCAATCAAAATTATTTCAAGTCTATGCTCTTGAAATAAGTAACAGAAAAGAGTGAAGACAACAAACTTTGTAAAATTAAACAAATAATTTATTTCCCTAGAATACCAGGTGAAAATAAGTAAAAAGAACTTACGGTTTTACGAATCAAATCCAAAAATAATCCAAGAATTAAAAGATAGAAGTCCTAGTATTAAAAAGTCCTGAATGAATCCGAGTTCGAGTCCCGATGAAATCCAAAAATGGAAGACGATGACGTCTGTTGTAACCTTTAAAGTGTAGACATGTCAACAGTTTCTTGTTGAATCACAGAAAATATTATTCCAGTTTTGAATTCCGTATAAATTTCAATAAATATCTTTATCCAAGAATTTTGTAGGAGCACTTATGTATTTCCAGGGCAAAGAATCACTTGAATTCCATAAAATAAAAATTCAACTCAAACTGGTTACAACATAACAACCTAACGTGTCAATTGTTTGGAGCCCGACTGAATATTCCTTTATCAAAATAACAGTTATACACTAATTTAAGACGCAAAACAGATTCCCAGATGAGGGTCAAAAGTTCATTATTCTGGAAAAAAATAGACGTTTGTAACAATAGATACATGCCACCCGTCACGTATTCCAGGTATGACCTTGATTCAACTTAACAATTCTTACTATGAGAAAGATATGTAAAAAAAAAATAAATTAAAAAGTTGTTTACCAAAACTGTCACTGATTTTGAAACGAGGTCAGCAACTTAATACAGTGTTTCTATTATTGGGTGTTTATCAATGAAATAAAATATAACAGGTCAAACAGAACTGAACTCAAATTCTGGACAATGTCAAATCCAGTAAACAAAGTTACATTACAATAACATGTAATTGAATTAAAACAATTAAAACTAACAAACAATTAAATTAAATATATATAACAAAATATAAATCAAAGGGAGCTTCAATAGAGATCGTTGATCATAACGTGCATGCGTGGACGTCGGACTTAACATTATTTCCACGAACTCGAACTGTTGAATTTTATGGCAGTGATATTTTTGATTTTATTAGAAATATCAGCAAGTGCGATCCTGTATCCGTATGGTTATTTCAAAGTTCCGAATATGGAAATTATTATCAGTTTGTACGGCCTATTGGAGATATTTATCGATCCGAGTCCCTCCACTCGGATATGAAAAATCTTGCGTTAAAATATACCGATGATGTCAAACGATTACTCAGTAATTGCTTCACCGTTCAGTCAGTTGCTGCTCACTTTGCTCAGGAGAAAAAATTCATGGAAACCGACACGGCTTGAATTTCTTCAAGATATACAATGCAGTTGTGTCAAATATGGACATGGTGGATTGTGGAATACTAAATACAGTTGTGGAGATGCTGTCTCAGTTGATATGGCTGCATGTTACCCCGGAAGTTTTCTTGGAATGGGAGAATGTTCAAAGTATTTCAGAAGATTTGGGCATCCAACACACGAGATGACTCAAGTTGTGATAAATGGACCCTTGCCAGATTTTGACTTAACTGGATTCACATGTATTGAATCGTTCGAATTTGCATCGGAAAACCATCATCCGATTGTGTATGTTTGGTTTGGTCGTCATTTTAATGAGCACAGTTGGGTTCCAGTAGATTTATTGCAATATATGCTTGATACAAAAATATTAATATCGTTAACCGTGAGTGAAGCAGTAATATCTTTTCATCCACAGAAACAAGTTTGGCTGCCGAAATCCGCTGTCGTTGAGAGATGTGTTCTTGATGAAATATTTGAGCGTAATCCCGATGCTGCAGAATACGAAACTAAACTTGCAAAAGATCTTGGAAGAAAAATAAGTGGTAAATTTACACAAGGAGGATCATATAATCATAAACGACATTGTACAAGATTAATTATCAATGATGCTGAGCTCAATTTTATAATTGCTGATACAGCAAGGAAAATACGTTTATAAGTCGAAGTAATGTTAACCTATCAGATGGAACCAAACTAGGCACAATTGTGAGCTACATTGATGGCAGTTCTCCACAATTCACACGTTTAAGATCTTCGATGCTAGTGTATGTTTCGATAAACTTATTATCGATGATAAACAGATTTCCTGATACCGCGGTTAGAGTTGCCACAGATTCATTTTATGTGGATAGGCAATATGCAGGATTGCTAAATGAATTACAGATCGGTGTTGATGTATCATGGGGCGAATGGAGAATAAAAAGAGAAAAGATACTTAGTTTTTCTGAATCTGCTGATTATAGATCTGAGGAGATATATTATAAAAATAGTCAACTGTCAGCGTTGTCATCAGCACCATCGGTATATGATCCTGTGGCCAGACATAAAACCGTTTATCTCAACGGACCTGGCGGTTCTGGTAAAACAACACGTGCGATTGAATTATTTTGGAATTTTGACATGGTTGTTTTGTCGTCTACATAGACTCGCCAGAGATGCGAAGGAAAGAGGCGTCAGATCTCATACTTATCACACTTTCTTTCGGTGGAAGGGAGATGCATGGACGCCTAAACGAATGAGATATGCACGGTATCCATTGATGTATTAAAAATGTTTCTTGATTGGTTATTGACTCAAAATAATGCTGTTATCATGTGTGGTGATCATGGTCAACCACCACCTTTTGTCAGTGAATCGCCACATGACTGGTTAAAAAAATTTGTTGATTATTATGAGGAAATACTTGATGATCATAGAGCTATTGACGAATCGCTGAAAGAGTTCAAAAAATTAATCAGACTGCAGCCAGATAAGATTCAATGTGAGATAATGCGTAAGGTAATTCCAGAAACAACAAACGACGATTTTTAGAATTTGTGGAGGCCTGCTGATTTGATAGTTGCAAGTCGGAAGATAGTTCGTGATTCACTTCAGCAGCAATTATTTCTGTTACATAAAGAAAGGTTTTCAGATCTACCTGTGCCATTGTGTTATCGCCCAGCAGATACACATAAACAAAATATTGATGTTGAGATTCCAGGATTGTCAGAGAAACAAAAGCTCGTTCTTAATGATGTTGTTGTTCCTGTTGATGTTGCTGAGAGCGCGTTAACGATGGATAAATCTCCATGGACTCTAGCATATGCTATTACTATTCATTCATCACAGGGATTTACAATTTCAGATACTAATGTTTGGATTGTTGATGATTGTATCGAATGGTCAAAATTTAGTTTATCTAGCGGTGTCAAGAGTCAGAAGAATGTCTCAGTTACGGAGGGTTATTATAGACTGCGCAATGAATAATAATCAAACTCAGGAAATTATCAATGATATAGTAAGGAAAAAAGTAGCTGGTTATCAGCGGTGTCACAAAAAAAATAAACGCGACTTTGATCTTGTTATTGAATTTATCGTGACACTGAAACAACAACAAAATAATCACTGTATTTGCTGTAATACAGTAATGTGGCAGTATTCTCCTAATAACCCACGACAGTTTACTGTGTATAGAATTAATAGTAGTCTCGGCCACACACTCGAAAATGTGATGCTGACCAGTCTTGAGTGTAGTCGACACCAAGGAGCCAGTGCCTTACCGCTAATGAATCATCCTTCACAAAAGTAAAGGCGGTAGTAATTGTGTATCTTCAGGAATTACTTGTAAGTGTTCACCTACAAATCCATGTTGAGGAGCAGTTGAATCCTGTTTGTAGATTTCAGGCCTACCCGTGGATCTTACCACGCTGGAAATTTTATGTGTGGTTACACTCCAGACTGGATCAGTCGCTCTTTTTTTACCACCTCCTTCAATCTCCCTTGGCTCATATAAATACCTGAGTCACATTACCTAGTACTGGTTGTTTTGAAAAAGAGTTATGTCGCTTAAATGGTATGTGTTTCTTCGAGATTGCATTGATGGGGGTCGTAGAAATTCCATGAGTAATTTCATTATATAACGCAGCTATCTCTTATCCGCCTGAACTTAGTTCAAGGATATTTCCTGCGCATGTTGATATCCAAACAATCGCTCAGCAAGTGTTCGATTAAATCGCTCAACGATTGCCTGATTGTGATGAATTGCGGTGTGCCCTCATCTGACTTTGACGTTATGTTGTTTCATTAGAGATGTTACTGAAATTCTTTGCCAGGATCAACCTGTACCAACTGTGGCCATCGCAAGGGTCATTCAAACTCAGATGCAACTTCAGTTGCTGTCTTTGTTGATAGTGGTTCTGCTTCTTTATATCTACTTGCAACATCAACGACAGTTAACGCGTATTTGTATGTGCTTGATTGACGTCTACCAGTTTTAATAGTATAATGTGGTAAAAACAAAATATCTGCCTGATGAACCTCATTGGGAGTGCTGACATCAAAATGTGCATACTGAATTTTGTTAGGCGGTGGTAGTAAATTTGCCATATTGCCTGCCTTGCTAACCATCTCCAGGAACAGAACGTGCGACACCTGCCGCATCAGCAAGTTTACTAATCGCTGCTGCACCCCTCCAATATCCTCTTGGGCTATAATAAATTGATTCCATTATTATAATAATAATTGGCCGACTAATTACCAGCCCCTGGCATTAGTTTACCTTTCATCGCAAATCTTATTAAAAAAAAATCAGCAAACAAATCTCAGAGGGATTTATTTTTTACAGATTTTAGAGTGTGAACCAACTTCACGTCTGCAATATGTCGCTGTTGTAAATCTGGATTTTTATACGCGACATCATGAACATGACACGCTTGATCAATCACATTTATTGGATACTCTCCAGGTCTTGGTTGATCTTTCTCGTCAAGTCAGGTTCCAGGACCACAATAATTATATCTATGAAGATGCTTCTCGCCAGGATACTTAGCCCACGGAGCTCCTGGTAATGTTCCCAGTGAAGCAACAATATCTCTGCCTGTTTCATGAGAGATAAATCTGTGTTTTTTTGTACCACATTTCACACACTTGCGCGTAAGTGCACGCTTTTTATTCCTCCTCGTTATTTTTTTTAATCCAATGGTGGGGATGGGTGCTCTGCATTGAACACAATATAAATTCATATAATTATTATGTATTCCTACAACATGAATATCATTGATTTTTCAGCGACACGAGAAGGAAAAATTCATGCATCATCCAGTGCTACCAAATTCCATCAGAGCAATTATCATAGGTCCATCTGGTTCTGGTAAAACACAATTGTTACTTAAGCTGATAATGAAATGGATTAATTGGGATAAGTTGTATTTAGTGGCACCATCTACAGATGATGCAATGTCAGGTTGATCTCTATTGTACAGTTGCATCTTTAATGTTTTATCAAACAGATCAACCACGTACCCATCTGGATCTACAAAGGAAAATGAATATGTGTCAGCTGATTATTATGGCATGGAACCACAGACCGGCGTAATCAATAACAAATCACCTGGGTCCATGGTTGGTGAAAACCCAAACAGTATGTAATCCTGAAAAAATACGCCTGTTTCGGACCTACTTTCACCATTACCACTGACAGTGTCACAGGCTAACTTAACTTGGGTCGCTGAAGTAATTCTCATAATATCATGCATGTTATGATATCCCACATGGTGGAATCGTTTATCATCTGGAATGTCATCAGATCAACCTAACACAGTTGAGATTCTATTGATATGACAGAACTGAGTGTGGGCACATATGGAAATTTAGAGTCTTTGCAATTCAACATCGAAATTCTTCTTCAAATTTCTTCATTGATCAATTCTATGTCGTATGTGCTGGCAGAAGTTCAGCAGTATGCCAGTTTGTGTCAGTGTCTGCTGAAAACACTGCGATGTTTGTATGAAAAAGATGAGTTACACACCCTCATGAATAACCAATCTCATGAGTATTTCCCAAGGGACAACAGATGAGAGTATACAGCCCAAGTGTGTTCATACACAAGACTACAAACTTGTAAGTTTTATTTTTATTATTATTATCATTGTTATTATTGTGATGGCAAAACATTACTACTGGCATTGATATTTTAACAAAGTGACTTAAGACACTGACTTTATTATAAATATTGTATCATATTCGGATAATAAACCAATGTTAGATTCATAGCTTATTCAGTGAACTTCTTGTCAAGTACATCAAATATGTAAGCAAAACTTTCATGTAGCTTGATAAGCTGGACATAAACTTTTTATCAGTATAAATTTAATAAAGAAAGGAGATTCATTCAAACTTTTTTTCTTAGTCTGTTAATTTTTTTTGTATAATATATCTTACCTGACAGGTTATAAATACCAAATTGTGCAGAAACCCACAGAATTAAACTAAATAAATTTTCAGAAATGTAGTAGTTATATCTTGTCTTTTGTTCTTCACAGAATGTCTCTTATTTTTTCTTCTAGCCTTACACATTAACACACTTGTATTTTCATTTAGGCTTCAAGAACTTCAAACTCTAATTATAGAACCGAGAGAAAGTGTTCACAAACAAATCTCAAGGTGACCGAAACATTAAACAAAAAAGATAGTAAACTAATTAGATTTTTAGCAAGAAGTTAAAGTTGCTTTTATGAGAGCCCCATCCCCACCTCCCCCAAATATATGGTGATGTCATCTATCCTTAACAACTTTCACTGTATAAGATTTCTTCTCAAAATTTTCTCTTTTGATCAGTGGATGTAAAAATATTGTCCAATGACAAAAAGTTCTAGTTGCTTTCTTTCTTTTCAAGGTTACATGCTTTCATCAATTGTTTTTCATAAAAACAAAGAAGTCTAGAAACACCAAAGAAAAAGACTGCATTAATTCATACTAGATGAGAAAAGTCAAAGTCCAAATCTTCTCATGAGAATAGAGAGACAAGAGAATAGATCTCAAGAGTTTGGACCTTGCATTGTGTAATTTTTTTATTATTGGTAATAAAACTGCAGGTATTTTATTATCTACAAGTTAAAAAAAAAAAAGATATTTAAGTGGATGTCTTTCTTTAAAACTATTACAGATTTTCCAATGATCAGCCTCTTCAACCACATCAAGATCATGCAGAAGAATCTATACGCCAGGATCAACAACCTTTTAGTGCATTACGCCATTGAATTTATGTCCTTTTTGTAAGGTTATTGCTAGTCTGTGTCTTCCACATATGTCAATAGATATGTGGGAAAGGTGATGATATCTACTGAAACTAAAAATGCTTTATCATTATTTTTTGTCTTCATCTATTACAGGGGTGGGCAAAATATGGCATGCAGGCCAGATCTGGTCCATGACATGATTTTTTCCATTAATTTACATCATAGGGTGTGGCTTTTAATATCACTTATCTGGCCCGTGCTCAGCGGAAGTTGCCTATGTCTGATTTGTTAGGCATGTAACAATCAAGGGATATTTTTTTAAGTTCACAATGATTACATCATGGTGTTTCCATTTGTGTTAATTTTGTAAGAATCCTACTTCACTCTGAACTTGAGTTAAACAGAGTTGCCTGTACATACACATTTCTTTTTCTAAGACACATTTTATTTCTTTCTAAGACAGACACATGGATTTCATTCTAAGATTACAGTTTTATAACGAACTATTCACCCAAGAGAAGAAATAATAGTTTGCCCCGCTTGTACTGGATCAGTGTCAAAATGTACAAGTCTTTGGTGAGCACAGTTGTTTTTCTATCACCATACAATTTATGTCCTGTCTCACATTCACTATTTTTATCCGTGATTCATCACTTATTTTTATGGTTCTTGTCGTGCACAAATAGTCTATACAGAGCTTATAACTGGGTAATGTGTGAATCATGATTAAATCAAAAAGACTCTGTAAGAAAAACTTGTCATGAAATATTCACTTGTAATGCTGTTTGAAGAAGTAACAGCAGCATGGAATCATCTATAAATTTTTGTGTTTCCAGTCAACTCTTTTGCAGAGAATTTTTCAATTGATTCAATTAAAGTTGATAATTTTCAGTGATGATTATTTTAAAACTAAAGCTTCATTTGAAAGCAATACTGACATTTTTGTCATTCAATTTCATTAAAGGGTGATTATGCATGATAGACTGTATAATGATACTTTGTGTGCAATATACATGTCTGCACTTATCGTTGGAAAGGTGTGCCACTTATAATTAAAGCTGTTTAATAAACATGAACTGTGTTTGTTTTGTTGTGGCTAAGTCACACAGTCTATACTCTTCATATTGAAGATTGCATCCTATTCTCCTTTTGAAGACATTTCTCTGGAGATACAACCAAAACCCATATTTTTTGGTGTGAAAGTTATGCATTGAATATTTTAATTTGTAAGACACCATCTTCCAGCACCAGATCTAACTCAGCATTACATCATGACATTCTTGAATAGTGTTGATTTCTGTTGGTTTTTTAGATGCATTTTTTTAATAATTTTCTAATTGTTTTGTTCACTCCTTTGCTGAATCATTGTGAACATAAAAGGGAAATGTTTGAAATTGAATTTTACATGCATTGTCAATGGAAAGTGTGTTCCTTTTTAAAAAAAAACCTATTATTATTGTCTGCTGATCATGTGATATTGATTTTGAGCAAATAGTCATTAAACATTCATTGTGTTAGTACCATTTACAATGTAGACATGCTCAATTCATAGGATTAAATTTTATCAATATTCACATATTTGTTTGTGGCTACAACACTTGACAAAATATTTTTGTTGACAATAAAATATAGTCAGTTACATTTCTGGTATAATTCTATCCATTTGTTTATGTCACATAACCATAGCCATGAATTCAACCAGTTTTGTTTTCATATTGATGCAATCATCATATTTCACATTGTGTAAGTGAGCAAACTTGCTCCCAATGTTAATACATGTATTAATATTCACACCAAATATGTTTTTCATGTTATTCTTTATTACGTCATTTTGAGATTTTACATGTTGGAAAATATAATAAATCCATGAATTATAGATAAAAATCTAATGGTGACTAAATGTGAAATATATATATATTGCATTTGGCATCAACTTGTCACATATTTCAATTACAGAGTATATTATTATTATTTATTATTATCTGTATTATGCCATCTGTTCATCATGAGAGTATATTGTTTTCCAAATTACTGAAGACATGCAATTCAGTATATTGTTTTTCTTAAAGCTACATCTTAACAATAATCTTAGCAAAATAAACACCACCTGTGCATGGGAATAGAGTGACAAATCTCATATAAAACTGCATTCTAATAAATGTACATTATTTTTTATTTGTAATTGCTTAGTTTGCCAACCTAATTACATATTTCATATATGTCAGTAATTATTTTCATTAGGGCTGTTCCATTAAAACATACATGGGACCCAGGGAAGGCACTTTTAAATAAGGGTACTCACCCATAGATGCAATGTAAAATTTATTATCATTTTAATAAAAACTCTCTGAATTCAAAGTACCCTGGCATAAATTTTTAAAAAACTGCCTTCCCCGGGTACCATGTATTTTTAAATGGAACAGCCCTTACTTGTTTCTATTGCTTGTATTTCAATTTGATAATTTGATCGTAAATTTACTATTTCTCATTTGTAAATATCTATTTTTCTCTTTTTGAATTGCATTCTTAGACATGAGTATGTGTTGGTAAAAGATGATAGATGCAAGCATAACCTCCATAAATATTTGGGTTGTTCTACATGTATTGCTGTTCTAATAATTTTCTCAATGCATTCCTTGTGCTTACATTTTCCCATGCCACAGATTTTGGTACAACTCACAGTAATATAGCTAAAAATTGCTCCAAAAGAACGTTTTGACCAGCAAACTACTGCAGTTGTGGTACTGTTTCTGAATAGACAATCATGAAAGTGGATGATACTTATATGTTGAAGAGAAATGGCCATAGAATGCAGACTAGTAACCTTTTGTAGAGAATGTATATTTTCGATTATTTGTACAGTGTATTATAAAAAGTGTTATTGTTTTGTATGCTAAAAAAAGAGAACCAGTCGACAAGAGAACAACAAATAATTTTGCAACAATCTGTAAGAATTTGTGTGATATCACATTTTATCTTTTGATAAAATATTCCTTCTTAGAGTTTAGGGTAGAAACTCCAATGTCTATTAAATGCATTTCATCTTCAAGCGATATTTTTGTGCTGGATATGCTGATGAATACTTAATTCATTTCAAACTTCCAATATAAATTGACACCTCTCAATAAACTGAAATCACTTTGAAACTTAAATGTATGTTGGATAGTATTCTGATCCCAAATTTCCCCTTTAAATAAAACAAAATCTGCAAACTAAAACATCATAAAATAAAATTTTTAGTTTGGTCACACAAACTCCTGAGCTCTGGGGGTTTCACTGTACTTGTTAGTCACCATCATGTGATCATGTAACGCAATCATCAATAAATTACTTATTAATCATCATATGAATGTTATGTCAGTTGAGTCAGAAGATACGATCTATGTCCTTTGTAAATTTCATGATTTAGTTTATATTATAGTGTGAATTCTACATGTTTTCGTAAAGGGATAAAAGATCATTATCGATGAATATTGCAATAGCGAAATCATATTGACGATTGCCTTTAAGTAACAGTGCTGGTCAAAGTAACTGTTGAACTATCCTGTATGCATTTATTATACATTTTCTGTATGAATAATGGATCCTTTGATGACCAAAACTTTAATCTGTACTTATAATCATGTAGTCTCTGGACTTAAATTGAAATACCACAGACGTTCATTTGTTACAGTCATTAGACATTAAATATGTCTCGACAACTTTGGTGTAGATAATGATCAAGAAAAATTCTGTCCTTAATTCTACATATTAATTTTTTAAATCTTATTGTTATGTATTGCCAGGCTAATTAGTATGTCACTGTATTGTTAAAACCTTGTAGATTAAACCTGTTCTCATAATTTTATCGACTTCCGAATTCATAAACTATTTGTACTTTATCAATTTACTTGGCAGAAAAGTAACAGATACATGTAATTACCTTTATTCTCTTCCATCATTTAGAAACATTAAATATGTTAATCCATCAGTCAATAGCCTCGGATGCGAGAGGTCGAGGGTTCGAACCCCAACTGAGTCATACCAAAGACTTTAAAAAATGGTACTAACAGCTGCCTCGCTTGGCGCTCAGCATTAAGAGGTTAGTGTTAGGACTGGTCGGCCTGGTGTCAGGATAATATGACTGGGTGGGACATCATGCCACGTGTCTGCGGCATGATGCCCCAGTGGTAGACATCACTATAAACTGTCATACTGCAGACATCGTAGCAATATGACTGAAAAATTGTTAAAGCTGTTAAAAATCTAAATCACACACACAAATCACACACAGTAAATATTATCGTTAAGGCCGTGGCATCCTCGTTTAGTATGCATTAGCTGAAATCCATTTACATGTAGAACACAACACACCCACCCACAAAGATTTCATTGGACTGCAGTCTTAATGAAAAACTTAACCAATCAAACGGAGGCAGGCTGGGTATATTGATCTCTATGCAAAACTGAGAATGCTCCATAACAATCATTTCTTTCTTTTTTTTACAAATTTTTTTGTTGCGATTTTGTACTTTAAAAATGCAGTACTTAAATGTGAAAGCTAGAAAGACCAGAAATTATACATGTTATATATAATAGAAGTCTCCTAGGTGACTGCTTGACCAACCAATACACCAAGACTTTAGGTACACACTTAGTTGAATGGCCAGATTGACCAACAGGTCATTGGAATGTCTGTTTTAAGATCGCTGCTTGACAGCTGTTGTGTTAGTCCATGAGATCAGTTACTTTTGTCTGATTTGGATCCAAACTCTGGCTCAAGAATGTTACACAATCACTTTTCTCTGTTTCAATTACAATCTTCACAATTCTTTATGACTTTAATCATGTCTTATATTTTTCTTATTTTCAATGATTTAAACAGCCTGCAAGCATCGTATCTGATTTGGGAGTTTATTAAAATTCTTAAGGTATACTGAGCCACAATTCAAACCCCGCTCCCCACCAAGTATTGATTGGTATCTAAAGCAAGAATACTATGGGTCCAGAACAGAGCAGTCATTTTTCTTCTTTCCTAACAGGATTTTTTAAAAGAAGGGATCTTTTTTTACTTGCCTTCCTGTTAACCAGCAATTGCATCATAATTTTTATATCCATTTTTACAAGGTTTTCTGGACAAGAAATAGCTGTGCACTGTCGACATGGTTGGGCATCAAAATGTATTTGAGTTAGAACTACTGTCAATTGTTCCGATGCACTTTAGTTGTCAAGCTGTAAAACTGGGTGGGAGGCACTGAGTCAGTTCATATTTATATTAAGTTACTCAGCCTATGGGACAAGCTTTTAGTACAAAATGAGCTTGAGATTCAGCTAGGAGAAATATGACAATGATGTAGAAAATTGTACTTCTCAAAATCTAAAATGTAGTGTTGGAAATAAATCTAAAGATGGATGATTTGTCTATCATAACCAATCAATCATTGGTTTTAATTGGTTGGAGACATTTTTTATATTTTGTTCACAGTGTCATTATCTACTTAGTAATGATTTTCTTTTCTTTTGTATTCCGCAAATTGGAATGGAATAATCGTGTCCAATCATTTCCTTAGTACATATGCCCACCAAGGTGAACAAACATCTTTCCCCATCATTTAATCTTGTATAATGTATCTTTTTTTTTTAAACTGGGGAAATAACGAGCAATTTGCTCATGTAACATACTCCCACCTATTTTATATTCCACCCACTACCCCTTGACAAGAGCTGGGGCCATATTCAAATAAGGACATAACACTTCTGAGATAGTGTTAATACAATTATTGGTCCAAATGCATATCTTACAATGATCACCATAATACGCACTAACAACAATCCACTAAAAACTGCAAGAGTAGTTGCATTCATTGTAAAAATTGTCATACACTGCATCCAGCTGCAAGTCAAAAAGGGCAATAACTGTAACAAAATTCAAACACAAAGGTTGTTGAGTATGTGCATCTTTAGATGATAACAAAATGTACCAAGGGTCACAGCAATCCATAAAAAGAGGCACAACAAACTGGAACTAAGCTACAAAAAGGCAATAACTCGCACAAAAATCGTGGGAGCCGATTTGTTGTTCTCTGGATCATTAGGTCATGGCCATGACATTAACTAACTTTCAAGGCAGGCCATCAGAAACTGCATTAAGCTACAAGACAAAAAGGACAGTAACTACAAACAGTGCTCAAAACATTTTGTCAATATGTGCATCTTCAAATGATGACCATAATCTTGAGTTTCATAGCAATCCAATTACTGCAGGACTAGACCTGTTAACAAGATTTTGATACAATGCATTAAGGTACAATAAAAAGGGGCATTAACTCTCAAAAGAATCCTTGCAGCAAACATTTGTGTAAAGGCGAATGCCTTAGACCACTTGGCCCCCAGCAGCAAAGTCATTTGCTGTGCGCACTTTCAAATGATCATAGTATTTAGCAAATTTCATGGCAACTCCCGAAAACTGTGATACTATACGCACTTAGGAGATTGTGCTCTGCACTGCATTAAGCTACAGTAAAAAAAAAGGGCAATGACTCTAGTAAAAATTGTGAGAGGAAAGATGTCTGTAGAAATGTGCATCTTCATGTAATTGCCATAATATTTACCAAGTTCCATAGCAACACAGCAAATACTGAGGGTCTAATAGCACTTACAAGACTGTGTCATACAGTGCATTTAGCTAAGAAACAAAAAGTGCAATAAGTTGAATAGAAACTGCACAAGTGAATTGTCAGTATGCACATCTCCAGGTGATGATGATAATATTATAAAGCTTCATGTCAAATCCATAAAAAACTGGGGGACTAGTTGTGCTAACAGGACTGTGTAATGCACTGTTACAATACACAGAGAGCAGTAATCTAACCAAAAAGTGATTTACTGACCTGCACATATTAAGGTAACAACCATGATATTAACCAAGTTTCATAGCAATCCATAAAAAATTGCAGGACCAATTGCACTAATTACATTGTGCCTTACACAGCTACAAAACATAAAGACCAATAACTTAGCAAAAACAGTGAAAGCAAAGTGAATTGTTGATATGCATATCTTCTGCTGATGACCATAATATTTTCCAAATTTCATGGCAATCGATCAAAAAATGCAGGATGAGTTGCAATAATGAGTGCAGGATGGAAGAACTCAAAAATTACTATATACTCCAACTGAGGCAAGGTAAACAAACAGCTGTTAAATGTGTCGTGTGATGCTATGACCATTAACCTGCATGCATTACCATGACCAACAAAGTTTATTTCAGTGCACATAAAAAAATACAATACATTAACGTAGATGTCTTTAGGATAACAAAAGAGAAAAAGAAGTTATAATGTACATAATCATTATTATCAATATAGGAACTGACCAAAGCACAAACTTTGGAACAATAAAACAGGTTGATACTACAGTTGAAATGAGTTTGGGGGGGGGGTCTTTAAATAAAGGCTTTAGGTAGTAAAAGAAAAATATATCCTCCAAGATTCTTTTTCAAACATCTTAACTCTGTTTCATGAAAAGCATCATAAACACCTACTCCATTAGAGTTAAATAGTATACAATTGAAAACTAAACCAGCATTTTGTCAATGATTGTTTATTATTTTAGTAACGGTGGGCATTTTATAGTGAATCTGCATGATCTTTACAAATTGAAATCCCTTCATTCAAGGACACGCCCAACCGTGTTAAATTTACTCTAATTCAGCTGAGCAGGTTTTGGAATGATGTCTGCTAATGGTTTTTCTAATTTTAATATAGGTAGCCATATTTGATGGCAGATCAGCATCATTTGTAAAAACTTAAAAGTCCTTCATTCCAGGGTGCTATCTAGTTTGGTTGAAATTTGTTTAGCTGGATTTTTTTTAAAAAGAAGTTAGAAATAAAAATTTAGACATGGAGAATATGGACATAGGGCCCCAAGGTCCAGTGACCTATAAGCAGAAGACAGTCATATATATATATATATATATATATATATATATATATATATATATAAAATCATCACTGAATGCTCAGTTGTTCCACTTTTCTGTCAAATCTTTGATTTTGTTTAATTATCACACCACAACTAGAATGGTACTGATTTAAAACATCACCTGTAACTTTCTGTAACAGTAATTGTTAGAATTGATGCAAATATGTAATTCTAACAAAGATAATAAAAGAAAGCAAGATTTAAAATTTACTGTAATATATATCCTTTATTTCTGTACAATACAAAAAGTATTTCAAGTCACTCTGAATTATATGCAGTCTATTTACAGCAGCTGTACAGTGAAACATGATATGATTCTATCACACACAGATGAACAACAAATCAGTATGATGGATACATATATACTAGCTGAACATGTTGACTCTTTCCGAGGCAGATAACGAACCATTTTGCATCTGAAATATGTATGATGAACATAATATAACAACCTCAATAGTCTAATGAATAATTCTAGTGTAGTTGCTAATATGGCTCATTCATATCGATCTTTCCCAAGAACTTCTTTAGTTAAGGCCAATTTATAACGCCCCAAAGTATATCATTTGTTAAAGACGCATTTATAAATTAAATATTAGGTAATATTAGGTGAAAAGTGATCAATTTACAAATGGAAAGATAAATAAGTGTTTGAAAACATAAAAATCACATACTGAGTGCTTGTTATGATAATTTCAATCATAAAGTTTAAATTAATCTTTCTACTGGTAATTTTTTAGCTCTGAAATTTTAAATTTTCTGTATCAACAAGAAATAATCCAAATATGAATATTAATCTCCGGGATGATAATGAGATACTGACATGGTGTCAAATTTAATGCTGATTTCTATTCCTAAAAACACATATTGCGCTGAATTATACCACTAAAGATATGTGTACAGATTGTCTTGAGGTAATGTAAAATTCAAATTTTAAGCAATGTAGTTGAAATATTGACTGGATAATTTATGGTCAAGTTACAATAACAAAAGTGATACATTTTACTACAGGACTAGAGATAATCCAATGGATTTGACCAACTTTTTCTTTGGTGCCATCGTAGCTGGAGATAACTTAGCAATTATGGAATTAAAAACAATGGAATGGCACTAAGTGTTACGTTTAAATGAATTAACTAAATGCTTCTCCTGTTTCAGTATCAAATCTATTCTTGCTGCAAAATTTATGTAATTTTCTGATGCCAAAATTACCCTTAAGATGACTTTAAAAAAAAAAAAAAAATTAAGTGGAATAATTTCAAAGCTCTGTATGAAAGGGAACAGATTTAAAGAACTGAATTAGTTGAGAGTGAAATAATGAAAACCTGTATAGTATAAGTTGTGCCAGACTATATATGAATCATTACAACAATTCAGATCTTACTCCTATATCTCAATTTTTAAATTTTACATACATATAATTTCATTTTGGGAAATCACTGCTGTCCAGCATGATTGGGATAACTTTAAATAAACACAAGACACACAAAAAATCTTTCTATACAGTAAAGAGAAGATGAGCCTCTTTAAAACATAATTATTCAAAATCTGAATAAACATTCACTTAATGGAGGACAAGTGCATGTGAAACAAACCTAGCCATAATAACTGGCCATATCTGACACAAGCAGATGGTCTTTACCAACTACTGCACAAGATCAGTAACCTCAAAACTGTTTCTTATTCTTGATTGTATATGTTATTTATCAGTTCCATAAACAAGTTTTACCTTCCTTTAGCGGATTTAATTTTTGCTTGCTCGTACAACAAATTCTGCAGATTAAAGCAACAAGGAAAAATCATCTAGTTCTATACAACAGTTTGTGTAGACCATGTACAGGAGGTTATACTCAACAAATAAAGTTTCCATTACAACCTATACAGTGATGTAACCCTAGAATTAAAACTGTGTTGCCCTTCCAAAGAGCATATCTCACTCCTGTAAAATGAGCCTCAAGGACAAGGGAGATAACCTGAAATATAGGCCAAGCATTCTACTGATAGTGCACTGCAAACAAAAATTTAATCATTAAATATGACTGTCCTTTATTGCAATACAAGTTTGGTTATTAATATCAGTCACAGAATCAAGTAGGCAAGAGGATAAAAACATAAAATGTTTAACAAAAAAATACTGACCCAATCATTTTTCTATCACGTGAAAATTAAGGACATAACTATTTAAATACCAACATGCCTGTTGGTGGTTCCAGTTAATAAAATCTATCACAGTGTATTTTCTAGTTATCTTTATATCTGTATATATAATAGTCGTGTTTACAATGAAAATGTCACAACTGTGATGCAAAAACTATGCCACTGTACTGACTAATGCCTGCACAGGATTAGGCTAAAATAACATACAAGCTTGAAAACTTCAGTCTTTTCAAAAGTCATAAAAGATGACAGAGATTGCACCAATTAAAGTACTAAAAGCATAAAAAACCATTACTGAATTGATGTCTGTTAAACTGGTTTGTTGAACCATTTGCATTTATTTCACTGGTTTATAGTAGACAACAGAAGAAAAAGTCCTGTATAAAATTTAAGAATTCCATTTCATCATGAAATTCCACAATGATCTGGTTTAATACAAATAATAATCGATTAAAAGTAAAAATTGTACATTTTTCAAAAGATATTTCAGCATTAAAGTCTCATGCAGTGCAATAGTTAACTTTTATTTTAGTAAGAATAAGTTAGCCCTTAGGTTTGATATTAGATATGATATTAGCAGCAACAGTACTATACAACAAAACTTTCAGAACATTCTGAGTAAAGGAAAAAAAACGGACTATACAACACAGTTTTGGAACATTATGAATAAAGGAGAAAAAAAAACAGTCATGCACAATTCTCTGAACAAAGACCAAAATCGGTGTACTGCCTGAAAAGTGCACAGCACTTTGGCTTTTCTTTCAAAAGAAAAAGCTCTTTGTGTGTACATGTTCCATCCTGTTACCAAGAAATTTGCAGTAGCACGAAAATCGTAGCATTTTCGAATTCAATCTACCATTATCGTGCTATTATGCCTTGTTAGAGTATCATTCTCGCTTGCAAGTCAAGTCAAACTGCAAACAATAAAGATCCTGATCTGCTGTAGCATAATGCATCTGTAGACCAGGGTCTATTGTTGTTCTGCTGATTACTCCCAACAAACTGCACAGATCCAGATTTGCCAGCAGTTTGTAGCTGGACTTGTCTTGTATGCAAGAACATGCAGCAAGTCAAGTACTGTATATATTCAAGTAAAGGTTAAATCAAACTACAAACAACATAAACCCTGATATGCTATTACATAATGCACTAGGAGATCTGAGCCTGTTCTGTTTGCGGATGGACTCAACTTGTGAGAATACGTGGTACTAGTGTTGATTCTACTGGGTAACCTCTTACAACAGATTCATCATAATGTTGAGATCTTACACTTCCTCTGCATTAACACAACCTGACATTTAAAATGTTCCCTGCAAAATCAGTACATGTTCAGTGTACAATATTGGTAAAAACATTACTGAAAATCCCAAAGTAGACCTTTAAAAATCACCACCTGTGTAAACTCAGCTGAAAATCCCAAAGTAGACCTTTAAAAATCACCACCTGTGTAAACTCAGCTGAAAATCCCAAAGTAGACCTTTAAAAATCACCACCTGTGTAAACTCAGCTGAAAATCCCAAAGTAGACCTTTAAAAATCACCACCTGTGTAAACTCAGCTGAAAATCCCTAAGTAGACCTTTAAAAATCACCACCTGTGTAAACTCAGCTGAAAATCCCTAAGTAGACCTTTAAAAATCACCACCTGTGTAAACTCAGCTGAAAATCCCAAAGTAGACCTTTAAAAATCACCACCTGTGTAAACTCAGCTGAAAATCCCAAAGTAGACCTTTAAAAATCACCACCTGTGTAAACTCAGCTGAAAATCCCAAAGTAGACCTTTAAAAATCACCACCTGTGTAAACTCAGCTGAAAATCCCTAAGCTGGCCTTTAAAATCAACACCTACATAAAATATAGTTGAAAATCCCAAAGTAAGCTTTAAAATCATATAAACATTGCAGAAAATTCAAAAGTAGGCCTTTAAAATTAAGAGCCACATTTAATTGTTGAAATTTCCCAGTCAGCCTTACATTTATGAACTTTATTACTTCAAATCAATTTTTGGGTCAAGGGATACATTTTCAAGATGTTTTTTTCTCAAATTTGGTGCTGGTAAAGATGTCTACAATGCATAAAATAAAAAATAAAGATCCAGCCAGTTAAATAGGTTTTAGAAATAGACATTTTAAACAAACATACAGCCAGTTAAATAGCTTTTAGAAATAGACATTCGTTTCCTATAACATGTTTTAGAGAACAAGAAGTCTGATGTCCTATATTTCATTTTTTTCTTATCCAATTATCTCCTTGTGAAAAAAACCTCAAAAATGAGCACCTGATTTCCTTTCAGCTGAAAATTTCTACAAAAGACAGCACATTTTCTTTAGGTATCAGAAGCAGAGGATCTTGCAACCGAGTTTCCTGAAAATGAAATCTATGCAACAAAAATTGAATAATTATTATCTTCTGTGCGACATGGCAAGAAAAAGTTTTGAAATAATTTGGGCTCAATTATTTCATACAGAATTTTTTTTGTAAAAATTATTACATGATAAAAACAACTAGTTTTTTAATTAATTGTGCAATACTGTGATAGTCCAACTCTGATGTACATTTGGATGATCTCAGGTATTTGGCATCAGCTTTTATATTGCAATGTCTGAGAACAGTACACGATATTATACATTTAATAAAAACAGCATAAGATGGATTTTTCATACATCGTATCCCTCACATTGCATGAAGAAAAAAATCCAGTGATAAATGGAAAACTAATCACCAAAACCTTGAAAACCACCCTTAAATTTCCCTTTTTTAAAACTTGTACCCATCAATATGAACGCGTTCACTAGACTTAACTAATTTTTAAATAATGGCAGTATTCACAGCTTACATCTGACAGCTAGAAACAAAGGTCCTGAAATTTTTGACCAATTTTTTAACCACAATTTTTTTTTTTTATATCTTACAAGTTTCTCCACAAAGACATGCAACCAGCTACAATGTTCTAACAGAAGATACGGTTAAAAGGCTCTAGAAATTTTTTACAAATATGATCAAATACTTAAAAAAAAGATGAAAATGAATCTGAGAAATGCTGATTGCACAAAAATATCGGGCCACATCATAGCCACAAAATGTTTCTAAGGGCAGATAGGCATGAAAAATGTTAGCATAAAAAACACAACCTATGTGGAAATTTGAGAAGAAAATACATGATGTCAGTATTTTTACACAATCAAAATGGCTTCACTAACGCTAATATTTTAAATATATAATAAAAAATCTGATTGTTTATAAGCAAATCTATGACAAGTTGATACTTTTAATAGTTCAGACCTTTAGAATATTTTCATTTTTTAATAAGCACAATTTATTTTTGCAATCTGAGTTATAATCGGTCGAAAATAATGAGTGAGAAATAACTCAGTCGAAAACAATGAGTGAGAAATATTTTGTGCAGCATTACATTCTTGGCACCAAACAAATTCTCTCTATAAAGAAGAGTGTATTCTTCATCATCTGGACTGGTGAAGAATACTCAAGTGTTTATAGCAATATCTAATAGCAGCGTTTCCCCTGCTCAAATTCATTTCTCATTCAATGCAAAAATAAAACCTGTACTACAAAATCATATGGTAAGCAAGAGGTCACACACTCAGTCATTGATATTTAACATATATGGAGAGAGAACTTAGTTTTAAGAGATTTAAAAAATCTGACATTTCAGACAGTTAATTTAAAGTCTGCCATAAATTCTGCACTTCAAGTACAAAAGAGCCATCAATCCAGCCTTGCATAAAATGAAATCTTCAGCACTAGTTTCAAAACAAGCTGAACAGAAATGGAACTTTAAATGACTAAAATATTGATGGATTAAAAGACAGAATAGATTTATTATGCTATGAGAATATTATTTTTATAATGTAGCCATGAAAGAACAAGAAAACACAGCAATATCACACAGGCTGTAAAATAAATACAAATCCATATTTTCCATGTTACAATTTCAGAGCTATCAATCTTATAATACAAAGTTCTATTATCTCAATGAATAAAATTCACAATAATTTCTCTTATACAGCCATCACTTAAATCTTATTACGAAATGATAATACAAGTATATAAATGTTGATATATGGGTAAAATGATTAAAAGTACTGATGTATCTTAAAATGAATAAGATGATAATATAAATCTGAGTAGAAATGAAATTATAGGACCATATTTTGTCCTCTCTACATGTTTTGATCTGTGTATGCAAATGGCTGAATGTCTAAATACCCCACTGTCATAAAAATATTTTCAGACTCCATCATATGAACATTTATCAGGGATAAAAGAAAATGGTCTTAAGTACCATTCAATTAGTAGTGCCCAAAAGTTGTTAGAAATCAGCATCTTATATAAGAAAAATCATTATGGTGAAATTGTCTCATTGTCCTTTAAGATAAGGGGAAAAATTACAACTTTAAAAAATTGTATTCAGAGGTTTTATATGTATTCTCTATGAAAATATAACGATAATTTTGTCATTCTGAGGTAAACTCTACAAGAAATATCATGAAAAAGTGTATTCCCACCTGGTTCTGTATTCTAGAAACTTTTTAAGCATGAAATTCAAGCTCAAGTTCATGATACCAAAATCAGACATGATATATATTATTTTATTACATTATTGAAATTCAGTATCCTAGTACAGGAATTAAAGTAAGATCCTGACAATTCTGAATCAACTTAATTCAAGCCAAAGATTTTAATTATACAATGCAAATGGACAAGTTGCAGATTTTCTCAGCATGTCTGACATAATAGCAGTCAATAACAGTGAGAATAAAGCCATATAATTGAGCATGCCAAGAGCTGGCCTTAATTGCTAAAATGTTTCACACATTCTCAAATAAACCATAGACATTTTGATGCTTAAGTCAGCCACTGCAAGTTCTACTAAACAATATTCTCAAAACACTATTCAAATTTTAAAAAACCTAATAAGTGCCAAACCAGGGAGTAAAATACCCGATCATTAAAAACGGAGTTCTGAAACAAATGATCTTTTGATCTGCACTGGTAAAACACAAATGCCTCATCCATAAATTCATTTCTAGCCCATATATTATGAATCTGATCTTACCGACAAAATATATTAATAAATTAGCCAGAAAGTGTTTTAACTTTCATTTCTTTAGTCAGGTATTTATTCTAGAGATAAACACACATTTTTTAACAGATTTGCATACATTAAACTTGTGCCAGACACATAATTAGAATAGAACTCTTTATAGGATTTCTTCAATACTCAAAATATTTCACTGGCAACTATAAAATATACACCAATCACTCTGGATGACTATCGTGCCAAGTACAACTTTTTTTTTTCTCACATGCAATTAAAAAACTAAATATGTTCAAAATATCTCTCTATGCAACTTTTTTTAAAAATCAGACAATATTCTTGTAAGATATTGGCATAAATGTGCTAAATGAAGCAGAAAGATAAAATATTACAGCGCTCCCATGTGATAATGCACCTCAGTATAGCATAGTGTCCCATATAACATGGGTATAGTCACTGATTCAATTCAACTAGTTCTATTCCATTTTCGATATGACGTACCCTAACACAAGGTAGCCTTGTCCGTAAGACAGTACACTTTGATGACTCCCCATAACAGTATTAAAGTGAGGAATCACTATGCACATACTGAATGTACTACTTTTCTTGTGTACAATGAGCACACAACTGCAAACAGTATAGACTAAGATCTGCTAACACATATGGTGACAGCAAATTAGAGCCTCCTGCACAAACACTTATCTTAGGGCACATGATGCTGGTCACAAAAATTTCTAATGCCTGTCACTTGGAGTAAGTTAATTTTGGCAAAGGCCAGCAACTATCCAGATGCAGATAACCCGTCATGAGAAAGGAAATATAATAATACCCAAACGATGCTAAGAAATTAAGTGAAAATTAAATTCAGCAAGTAAAAATCTGAACACACCTGCCTGTGGGCAAGTGAATTTTCAATTTATAAAGCCTGTGATGCCTAGGAATTCTTTGTCTATACTATTTGCTATAGGGTGTGTGCTGTAAACAATATCGAAAATGGCAAACATGTCTGACAACCTGCCATACTGATTCAACCTGCATAGCATCATGTTTTATACTTAAATTAAAATGTGTCTCTCAAAATCTACTTGTTTTTTAACAACTGACAAATGGAAAAGTATCTTTTAAAATGTATCACAGAAAACTTTTCTCGTTGTTACTAAAACTCTACATGCATAACTAGTCTACTAAAATGATGATGACAGAAACCAATGTGTACTTGCACTTTTTGTATTTATGGAAAACATGAAAGATGATTGTAATATCAAATGGCAATAGTTTACTCTTTGATCATGTTGTTCAACCAAAATGGCAGTCAGTCTCCTTAAACAGTTATTATGTTTCATGAAGATGATTATTTGCTGAAAGGTGTGTCATCTAGACTAGGCTACATGATTTTATATGCAGTAAAACTTTGATAACCTGAGCACTAATCATCTGCATCACTCGCAAGCAAAGACTCAACTCTACCCAGCCCAACTGTCAAGAAAATTCTTCTCTGCTACCTTAGAAAACAGAAAACTACAGAAAACTCAAACCCAAAATTTGGTTCCTTTGTGCCTTAAGTTGTAGAAGCTGTTCTATGCTTATATTCCATATGTCAAATAGAGGATCTTCCATACGTGCTCGTTTCCTATGAAATTTACTGAAAAAAGAAAAATAATTTCTGTTTTGCAATCCCTGATGAGCAAAACATTTCAACTTATTCAATACACTTCATATTTTTGCATGAAATAAACACATACGCAAGATTCTAATCCATCACATGGCAAATTATGGTCCTTGCTTGTTTAGCAGAATGTACAGGGATGTTCCATAACAATACGCAGGTTACATTAAACTAAATGTGTTCTGATTACACTTTGTGAGAAATCATGATGTAACTTCATATTAAAAACAAAATTGGTTTCCAAAATGCAATCTGAATGACATCATGTGTCCAATATACTTGCTTATAAGACTAACCCAAATGCAAACTGCACAGACCCAGATCTGCCATCGCATAATGCATGGGAAGATCTGGGACTGTGCAGTTTGTTTGGAGTAATCAGTAGAACAAAGAACATACACCCTGATTTGCAGGTGCATTATGCTATGGCAGATCAGAATCGTTGTTTTTGCAGTCTGACTCAACTTATAAGCAAGTATATATACTGTAATGATTAGCACATGAAAAATACTGTTCAGAAGTTGGCCAACTGGTTGCCAATTTTGAATTTTTAGAACAACAGTACAGTGAATGGCACATTATATACTTGACCCATGGTTCATTGTCCTCTATGTAGATAAATGAACACTTGTGCATATTCCATATTTCTTTTTTTCAGTCAAAAGTGACCTTGATATTTGCCTTCTGACTCCAAAATTGACAGACTTCTTCCTTACCCAAAGTGCAAAGCTATCCATAAAGCCTCAGCCTGGTCTGTGATGTAGAATTAATGTCACTGTGTGGAAACCATTTTTCTTCTTTCAGCCAGTGACCTTGACCTCTGGCATTTTAGCCCCAAAACTGACAGCTCTATTCAGTGCCCCAAGTGCAGGCCACCCAAAAAGTTTAGTTGAGGATTACCTTCTATTTTCAAATCATCAAACTGAAAATGATGTTATCATTGTCAAATTAGGCATTTGTGAATTGACAGAAAGCACCATTGTTTTTCTAAGTTAGCATTTTATGAGAATCCTTTATAGCAGAAAATGTTAAAAACTCTCAAATCTACATGGCACAACTTAAAAATATAAAAATCTTCAATGTTATCACTATTTGTAAGATGGGTGAACGTCAACTGTTAAAATTATTTCATTGTTGTTTATCACCTGAACTAAAAATGTCTGCTTAACAGGAGATTCTTTCAAATAAATTTTGCTGGTCTTATATATCAACAAGCTCACAAAGCACCTCTCACAAAATGGAGAAGTTTTCTGAATATGAACTCCACATGTTACTTTCCTGGAATAGACAATACATCTGTACAGTATGTTTCTGCATAGGAATTTGAAAATTCCACGTCATTTTCATGGACACTGACTACAATGCATATCCCTGGAAGGCTAAAATGTTCACTGAACTATTCTGAATCTCTCCACATTTTACAGAACTGTGCACAACAAAGCAGAAATTCCCTTCTGATATGAATGCAGCTCTTTCCAACAAACACTCACAACACGAAAGCTATAATTTTGTGTCAGCTTCACCTCAAAACTAAAGTAAACTGTCAAAATGAGTCAGATAGACAAAGTGAGAGATGCAAAAGACTAGAGTGTGATTCCTCCTCAGTTCAACTGAGTCTCAATAAAACAGATCAATAGTTAGGATTGTTCCTTGATCCCTGATATGTATAAAACTGATCCCCTGGTCGATCCATATTTCTCCGCCCAAGATAAGGGGAGCTCTGGCCTATCGGACCATTGGCCATTTGGGCGGATTGAAATCTTCCACCTTGAGGATGGCTTGGTTCTGAAAAGAAACATATGAAATATGAAATTTATCTGCATGTTTCTAAGTCAGCATCACCATTAAAATGTTCTTTTACAAGAAGACATGTCAACTACTGGAAAAATTTCATTTTTTCCTAATTATATACAAATACTGCCTTTACACCAGTTTTAATATAGGTATGAACCTATTAGTCTTCAAAAACAAAAGTCTCAACTTTTATTCAGTTATGTCAAGACTGGGACACAGTCATTTTAGCAATACCAGTCAAGTTATATCAAAGAAACTTCAGAATATGGGCACCATCTGCACTTTTAACAAACAGTTGAGGAAAATCATTAATATTCTATTACAATCATACCCTAGAATGCTCAAAAAGATATTTAAAAGTATTAGAGCTTTTTATTTCTTCTAAAATGTATTTACAAAACTAAAGTTTCCTTTTTTCTGAAGTCATTTATTACATATCATTTTTACATATAATCAAAAATATATATATCAGAATCTTAAATTCATTGTCAAATGGGACCTGAAAATCTGAATGGTTGGCTGGCATTATTTACCAATACTTGGAGGTGGTTTTCCAGTGCGTCTGACTAGAAGTTTTACAGTTGGTCCTCCATTCTGAATTATATCAATGGCTTCAGAGTGGGTCATATTGCCTGTCGTGTAGTTGTTGATTTCCAGCAGCTGGTCACCAACCTATAAACAACAATTCATAAGTTAATTGTCACAAAAACAGTTTCTTTCAAGACTCTGTGTTACTAAAAACTTGTAATGCTAGAGCATGCAAAATTGCCTTGATCTAGGACACACCACGGTAGCTGATCTGGGCTAATCCATTGATGGGAATCAAACCCTCATTTTTCTGATCATAAGTCCGATTCCTTAACCATTCTCCAAAGCAACTCCTACCTGACTGGTGTACTATCATCTACTGCATAGACCATTATATTTACCTGTGTTCTGTGTACACTCAATAGTCAATAGTGTAGACCTAGATCTGCATTGCACAATACTCTGGCAGAACAGGGTCTGCTAATTTATGATTGTATCTGAACAGCATCAACTCTAATCCACTGGCACATTATGCCATAGCATGTCAGGGTTGATGCTGTTGTACCTGGGAAACTTCATGCATGGCTAAACATGGTATCTACTAAACCATCCCTACCCATGTGTAAATTTAAAAAGGTTCCTGGTATTGCCTTAGTTTAAGCATAAAAATCACAGGACACAGACGCCTTTAAAGAATGCCTGAAACGAGCCTACTGCAAAACTTAACCTAGAAGTGACAGACTGAATGACAAGGGTTATAGCATGCCCCTATCATTGTCGGGGGGGGGGGGGAGAGGCATAAAAAGTGAAAAATCTTATCTGTACATAATGTTAAAATTTCAGTGGTGTAGGCACTTTTCTTATAAATGCCTAAAACAATCTTGAGAAACAAACAGACAAGGCAATGGTACCATGCCAACACAATTACACCCTTCTAAACATCAATGATTAAACAGAAGACAAATTTGTATTTTTGTAAGGAAAATACTTGCATCAATCAAAAAATACTGTTATAAATCTATTAAATAGAAAGAAAGCAAGTACAAAATAAATCCACTGGAATGGAAGAATGGCTGTTTTAACAGTGGCCAATAACAACCATGCCCGACAGTCTGAATTAATCTTACCCTAAGTCTTCCATCCAAATCAGCTGCCCCACCCTCAGCTATCCTCAACACAAAAAGGGGCATATTGTTGAACTCCTGCCCCCCACGAATGGAGAAACCAAACCCTCGTGCACCTCTTTGCAACTCCACTGAGTAGACCTCTCCCTCTTCCGGCATCTTAAGGAAAAAACCAATGAATGAAGAAATTAATATGAAAAAATATTAACAATTACAAGAAGGCTTAACAGTCAAGAAATGTTCTGCTGAACCAAATGTGTGTCAATCTGTGTTGATGCATTGACTTAATTTTATTCATCTGACTTGCAAAAACTGAACAATACACATTAATACAAAGATTGATAATGTCACTGTCTGAAAAGTGAAACCTTTTCCTCACCATGATTATGAAGGTGAAACAATAAAACGTAGGGACTGCATTCTGAATTGGTTATGAAAGTAGATGAAAGGATAAAAATGAAAGAAAGTTACCTGAAATTATATTATAAACTGGCCATGTCATTGCATAAATGAGCCTACAATGTCTATTTATACCTTACAATAGACCTCAGACACCCATATCACTTACATCTAAATTATTCCGCTTGATGATTTATGTAATATCTGAAAATTTCAACTCTGTGCAATCAATGGTTAGCAAGATATTCAAGTTTAAATGTGCATGTCAAAATTCCCCTACGCCACATACAATTTCTGCAGTTTCCATGAATCAATTCAATATGATGTCACATGATGAACCCACACTGTGAAACACCATTGTTCTACCATCTCCATCCTCCCACATTATTATTCATTTAAGATTTAAATTTTACTCTTTCTTTACAGACAATTATCAATAAAATATAAAACTTCCACTGTTAATTGTTGGGCTATGATTGGGCTGTTCAATATGTTTCCCCCAAGACAAATGGATTTATGCAATATAAATAATAAATTTTACAAACACAATCTGAACTATGAATAATCAATTGTTCAATTAACAAACTTCCACTCCTAATTAATTGCTTGGCTACAATTGGGGTTGCTAAAGACTGTGGTCCATGCCTGATACAGAGGATCTCAAATTGGTAAGGATATAATATAAAATTTATGAAATGAGTTGAACAAGTTTCATAAATTTATAATATTAAATCATTTCCCTTTTAAGATTCTGCTTATCACATAATTTTCATTTTAATGGAAATAATTCTGACAGAAAAAAAAAACAGAATAATTTCTTTCATACTTTTTTTTACAAGCCCAATTTTTATCTCTTTATTTATTGTTTCCTATTTCTGAAAATTCCACCTTTTTCACAAATGGAGGCAGAAGGATGACATTGTATACCTCTCTGACGATCTAATGAGAGTTCCCATTTCCCCTTGCACCACTCCCCAATACAATTTGTTCTTTACATTGTTGGCTAGTAACCTGATGATAAATTTTCTTGACAAGATCTCACATCGTCCTGCAAATCTATGTAAGTTTTAATTTAATAGCTTTACATGTGCGCACACGCACGCACGCACACACACACATGCACGAATGGTCTGAATGTATAAATGATATATTATTGGAAGAAAAATGACTTCACTCTAAATGAGTTAAATCTTTACAGAAATGTGCCAAATCATGAGACAATAATTTCTGAACCTGCTACTTTTGAGAGAGTTCTCTCCCCTTGATTTTTATCGCCATTCATACCTGGGGATTCGATGGAAGTCTGTTTCGATTAATATCTTTCGGTGGTGGTATTGGTGGCAGATAATGAAGCCTGCAAGCAAACAAAAAAAACCCCACAATTGAAACAGAAAACACAGGAAGTGTTACAAAAAGAGAAGAAGCATAAATGGATTTTTGGTTTTTTTGTTTTTTTACAAAAATCAATTTTACCTGAATTTTCAAAAAATGAACAAATATCCATGCTTGTAAAAGACTGCACAAAGATTAAAACCATGGCATCACATCCATCCATATATATATATATATATATATATATATATATATATATATATATATATATCACAATTAAATGAGGTCCAGTACAGTAATCTGTGTATACAAGAAAGTCTGGGAACACGACAATCAAAAATCTAGTCTCAAAACAAATATAAATAAATAAATATGGACATGAACTTCCAGCTTGAACGGGAATAAAAACAAACTTGTTACTTGTGATTTTCACTACATTAGGCCTGGCTATATGTCAAATTTACTGTATATGACCACTTACCTATCAGAGTTAAGGAATGGCGCATCAGGCCTATCAAATCTCCTGGCATCCACGTCATTCATGGCTGGGTAGGCAGTGGCATTCACCATGGATCCCTGGGAACTCTAGAAGAATTCAGATATAATTAACAATAGAGAATGAAACACTAACTTCATCCTGACAAGCCCATCACTTACATTCGCAACTTTTAGCAAGATTTTATATGTCATATTTCTTGGACAACAAACCCATTCCAAAATTCACCAAAATTAAGGCAAATACTTGTGCAAGAAATCAATGTCCAGTGACAATCCATCCCTTTAACTGTATCAAATTAACAAGGAAGCCACCCCATCCCACTACTTTATCACATGAGATATAATGAAGAAATTCTGCCAAAGATGAGCCCATTCCACACTTTTCAAGCAAGTTAATAACTAAACTTTCAATGGAATATTAAAACAGCTTCAGTACTGAAAAGTTCCTAAAGCAGGTCACATGAGCCAAGTTTCAAGGTAATGGAAGGAATAATCTTCATTCCTTTTACATTTTACACTTTTTAACTTTTCTGGAAACCTTACACCTTTTGAATGCTCAGGTGAAAACAACCCTAAACGTTGTATACTTGCTGCATGATAATTTTGGAAGAAGAAATCCTTGTCTGATATTAGATTGGAATAAAGAAAACTATAAATGTCTCCATACACAGCCATTTCCACCAAAATATGATGCAACTGAAGAAAAAGGTTCTAAACCCTTGCCCAACTTGTGCAAATTTTGCTTTACAATTTCTGAATTTCTTCCATTAGGTGATACCCCACTAACCCCATAGCCATTTCTCATGCAATAATTGCAACACTACATAGTTCTGCTAGTATCACAATTGAGGAATCATACATGCCAATTTCCTGCCAATTCTTTTGAAGCTTTTGGTTAGAAGGTAAATATCAATGGCTATTATCATATATTATTATATTATTATATCCTCACTACAAATCATTAAATGAGATTGCAAATCATCTTGTTATTTGCCAGCTGCCATTACACAGTTGGGACTACTCTATATACAAAAATAATGATAAGCACGTGGGACTGGAGAAAACCTGCCAATCTAAAAGTCGATAAAAATATACATAAAATGCCTTCCTACAATGTACTGTATAAACAAAATTTGATTTCATGTGGTCTTTAATAATGATTAATGGAGACAGAAAAGTGCATGAATAGTCAACCAGCTAATGGGGTACACAAATGGTACACAGCACTAGACTGGGGAAAAATAAAATCTTGTATTACTATATTAAATATTAATCAGGAATCGATGTGCTTGATGCTTGCACAGAAAATGAAAAAAACGCAAGTTATTCCTACATAAGTACAAACATCAAATGTAGCAGACAAAGAGTCACTGTTAAGTGAATAACTGTTCGTGTACAATGCAGGCTAATCAAAGCGAACAAAAGAATCAAGTAGAGGATGCAACTCTTCGTATTTTGGAAACTGTGTATCAATTTGATCCATGGAGTTTTTCAAAATTATTGTACGGAAACAAAATTTACCAAGGACATGTTAAGACATGAGAGGCGGCCATCGGTAACACTATGTGCCTCCTTGATAGCTATAGCAGAGACGTAACAAATTCTTATGATACAAACAAAAGATGCCAACTTACCCTTTGTGATGCTGATGTATTACTTGATGTATCATCTGAAAAGACAGCATACATTATTAAGGTCTGGGTCTGATGTGTAAATTATTGTGGATAAAATCAGAACAGACTACATTTCCATAATGGAAATTTCAAGTGCGAATAATTTTCCATTTGTTTTAATTTTGAATTTTTGCAACTTGGTCACAAACAGCCACATTAAACCTTATAGGTACTTGGGTACTGATAAATGATATAATCAGATTTAGATTAAGAAATGTTGAAAAACTGAAGATGAGTCCAACGAAGGGACTAATGTTCTATTGGATGAAAGTATTATCCAGGAATTCAAGATAATTTTTTCCTTTTCACTGATGAGTGTTGAAACTATCTCTGTTATTATTCTTCTCTAATACCACGATTTTCAAATCAGCAGCTGTGGTGGACATATTGCAAGTCAGATAAGTACCCTTTTCATTGAGGACAAAGTAGACATCATTAGAAGCTGTTTCATGAAAACTCATGTCATAATCAGTATAAATTCAGGGGGAGTAGTAACAATAAAATTTTCAAAACAGCCATCATGGCAGCCACAATGGATGAACAACTGGCATCATTTTAATTTAGGACCAACTAAGTTTCATACAAAGACTACTGGTGAAAATCCCAAAATGATATAATCTTCCATTTGGGAATAAAGATAATAATATTTTCAAGATAGCCATCATGATAACCATATTGATGGTCATTTTCGTTAAGAACCCAGTAGACACCATAAGAACTCTTCTAATGAAACCCCAATGTCCAAATGACTTTTGCTTTAAGAGGAGTAGTGAAATAAAATTTTCAAGATGGTCACATATTGGACATCATATTAGCACCATTTTAATTTCTGATCAACAAAAATGTATAAGAAGTCTTTCAGTAAAAACCCCCAAGATGAAGTAGTGATAACAAGATTTTCAAGACAGTCACTATGGCCATACTAAATCCTAGATCCACAACATTTTCAGTTAGGAACAACTAGACATAATAAAAAGTCTTTTGGTAACCCCCTTGTCATTATGACTTTCCATTTAAGAGTAGATTTTCTAGATGGCTGCTGTGGTGGTCATACTGGACATCACATTGACACCCTTTCATTTATGACCTGGTAGATATAATAAAAATCTAGTGAAAATCTCATAATGATACGACCATCTGTTCAAGAGAACTTGCGATAATAAGATTTTCTAGATGGCTGCTAAATGGTGGCTATACGCTATGTGGTGGACATATTAAATATCGAACTGGCACCTTGTTGATGCCAGACCAACTGGACATCACATGAAGTCTTTTGGTGAGAACCTAATGTCAATATAACTTTCTGTCCAGGAGGAGCCATGATAATTTCAAGACTTCAGATTGGCAATTACTGAAAACTCCATGTCGACATATCCATCCATGTAGAAGAAATAATTTTAACAAGATTTATGAGATGGTTGCTGTTGTGGCCATATTAGATCCCAGCTCAGCATCATTTTCAATCAGGACTCACTAGATATCATAAGTCTTTCAGTGATAAAACCATGTCAATATGACCATCCATTCAGGCGGAGTTGCAATAACAAGATTTTCAAATTGGTTGCAGTCACAGCCATATTGGACATCAGATTGGCATCATTTTCATTTGGACCAACTAGACGTCATAGGATGTCTTTAGCGAAAACCCCATGTTGATATGACCATCCAATCCCATTTTAAGACCAACTGGACATTATAAGAAGTCTTCTGGTGAAAATGCCATGTCAGTGTAACTTTGTGTTTAGGACGAGTTGTGATAAGATTTTCAAGAAGGCTGCAATGGTGGCCATATTGGACTTCAGATTGGCACCACTTTCATCAAATACCAACTAGACCACGTGTAAAGTTGTATGGTCATCCTCTACGTAGTTTACGAGGAGTAGCAATTACAAACTTGTGCTAACAGACAGATAGACATCAAACAGATGACAGATGAGGGATGACAGATGGAGGACAAACAGACCATCCCAGATGCTCTTCTGGTTTATGACTAGTAGAACTAAAATCTTAAAAAAACTGAATGTACGAATTTTTAAACAATAAAAAGGTCACCAAAGTTAAGGTAAAAATGTCTGCATATAGGGTAGATGTTGATAAGGTTCTGTATTTGCACTTGTTAAATCAGCAGCATCAATCCATTTGAATTTACCTTGAAAATATTTTCTATAGCCTTGCCGGTGTTACTCTGGGTCAACTCTAGGGAAAAGCTACTTTCTCTACCAAAACAGGTTGAAGTGAAGATAACAAAAGTAGAAGAGTTACAATGTAAAAAGGTAACGAAGCAATAATTTGCTTCTGACTTGTGCCTCATTTACTCTGCAAATTATGTAATGTTATTGAATTAGAGTTACCCATCACACACTGCAGACAAGGAATAACCATATATACTTGTACACAAGTTGCATCCAAACTGCAAAGACCCATATTTGCCATAATGCACTTACAGATCAGGAGCTACTCTGTTTCCACTGATTAGATCCAACAAAATGCATATACCCAAGAAAGGGACGCTACTCTCTCTGGTAACCAATCACACTGTGTGACATTCAAGCCACCCAATTTTAACCATTGTTTTAAAAATTTATTCATAAGTTTAGGAAAATAAATAAATTACAAAATTCTGATTTTAAAATGGATATTTATTTACATAGTAGTACTGAATAAGTAAAAAGATAATAAAAAAAGGCAAAAGTGGTTAAAATCCTTAAGTTCAGTATACAAACTGCACTCATTTCAAAAAGTCCAAGACCTTCCCAGCTAGAAGATCATGATGGGACAAGTCCCTAGGCAAGAAGTCTGCCTCCGTTAGTCACTACTTATGACACACAGGAGGTTGCATCAGGCCTGTTCTATATCCATCTGCTAGCACAACAGTACTGTAAACAAAATACATGACCAGGAATGAGCTTCATATAGACTGGAGTCTCATTAATTTGATCTGTATCATGCTGCTATTTTCTCCCGCGACCTTAAGTTGAGATAACTGAACAACATTTTGCAAAAGACCAAATTCAACCATCAAGTTCACCTCTAATGCTTCCCCTGAACAGTTTTAGTTTCAAATAATGACTAGACTGCCATTTTTAAACTTTGTCTAAATTTACCTTGAGGGGGTCCAATAGTGAGTGTGACTGAATAACCAGATTCTTTGATGATATTGACAATATCTTCATGATGGAGGTGTGAAATGTCCACTCCGTTAACGGCTAGAATTCGGTCTCCCACATGCAACATTCCACAGCGCTCTGCAGGACTGTTCTCAAGAATTCGACCTGACAAAACAATTATCATGTGATATAATTTCTTGTAAAAATGATCCATCCTACTCTGTGAATGAAAAAAAGGGTTGAAAAAGCAAACAGAGAATTGAAATTGATAACAGGAACCAATAATCACAGCAAAATTTAAAAAGAAATATTTATAAGCAATGTATATAGTGAAGACAAAAGACTACACCAGTACCAATTAAAATAAATTTGAATGTCATGCTTTTATCAAAACAGAAAACATTCAGTCACTGATCCATAAATCTGGGATTTAAGATTAGATAATCTCTATCTGACTTCAACTTTAATTTGATCAACAGTTACCATAACTATTCCTAACGTTCTGATAACTGTTCATTGTTAATATCTGAAAATGTCCAAAATGTACACCATTATTACATCAATACTGAACACATCTAAAATGGACAAGACAACTACATCCTTACTGAAAATGTCAAAAATGTACTCCATTACTACATCAATACTGGCACCTCACTATAAAGACCCTCAATATATTGTTGCCCTCCTTATAATGCACATATGATGATGGATCCAAATAAACTGGTTGACTTTTGTTTTTATTACTAATAATTACTGCATTTAACTTTTGTTTCTGGCTCGTGCAATCCAAATGTCATGTCGTTTCATATTATGTAGTGCCCTGTTTTTGTTTTTGCATACTATTGCTGTAGATACTGGCTTACATGTCAGATCCAAGTGCACAGACCCTGAGTTGCTGTTGCATAATGCACAAGCAGTTCTGGTTCCATGTGGTTTATAGCTGGATCCAACTTTTATGTGAGTATACTCAGTATCCCTCAGTATAAAGTGACCTCACTTATAACAAGGGTCATTTTTAAAGCTCCCACAAGCATTGTAACAAGAGAATATTATCTTGTAGACAACTGACTAGCAGATAAAAAGGTACATGAGTGGATGGATGATGGATGGATAGAACTGATAAGAAAGTGGATGAATAAATAATTTCACATTTACAAGCTGTGATAAGTCTAGCAGATTCAACTCTTGTATTTCAAACCTATCTTTAAAATGAAATACCTAATAAGTAATTTCTATACTGCATTATCAAAACCATGTTGTGCTAGAATCAAGCTGAAACCAACTCCCTGTACTTGGTGGTTCTGTAGCATGTACGAGTCTGATTTAACTTCACATGGGAGAAAAGATGATATGCTAACTACAATACAAAAAATGGTTGATTATTTGGACCTATTGGGATTTGTGGACTTTGTGCAGGTAACTGATATAGTGATACAGAAACATATTGAGTATCCAAGGGTCATTATACTGGTCCATATGATAATAAACTACTGTTTTACAGTACAATAGTTTGGAAATATTTTAAGCTATTTACATTAATACATAGGTTTCTTACAAAGATCATACCATATACATTCACTTATGAGTCAAGTCCAACTGCAAAACTACTCAGACCCAGGTCTGCCATTCATAATACACTGGCTGTATAAAGTTTCTTAGAAGTAAACAGCGGAACAAACATAGAATCTGATCTGTGGGCAGGTTATGTAATAGTATATCAGTGTTTATGTTGTGTATAGTCAGAATGGATTTATAAGCGAGTATATACACTACCTAAGGATGAAATTAACTACAAAACCACCAAATCCACCTAATACAGTATTCAACATAATATCCTAATGTGGCTTAAAAAGCAGACACTGTCTTTTTATCCAAGTGCACACAAATAAGATCCATTTATAAGACCATATATTCCAATCCTAACAAGCCCCATTGAAGAAAAGCTGCTGCTGTCTTGACCCTGACATGCCCTAAGGGAGGGAAGCAGGCAGCAGCTGCTAAAAATATGGCAAGGAAATCATGATTTTCTTGGAATCTACCACCATGCATGCCTGTTGAATCAATCTCAGAAACATCTTAAATGTGTTCTATTGGGCATGACCATAGTGGGAGAGAAAATGAGCATTTAAAGTGGAAAGCACTCTACAAAGGGAGCTAACTCTTTTGGAATATACACTTGCCTGATGGGAGCACTGTTTTGACATTGGTGGTGTGTGATCATTATGATGAGATTGAATTAACCGAATGAGAATTTTCAAGTGTGCAGTGTAGGTATCAAGATGAATATGGTATACACTGCAAGACCTCAAACAACATACTCAAACAATGCACTCTAATAATGCACTCAGACATGCACAAAACTATCAGAACAACTGCAACACAGCTACACACCCTAATAATTCACTACAGTATTACAGTTTGACGGCATAGTTATACTCATGTTTACTTCTCAAACTTAAGAAATTTATATAACATGCACCCAAATGAGAAGAAGGACCTACAGTGGCTCAGTGGTTAAGTCACTGGACTCCAGACAGATGGGTGTGCGTTGAATCCCTACCATCAGATCAGCTGGACTGGCTATAGTGGAGTTTTCCTCAATCATGGCACTTTATTTGCCTCCACATGATATAATCTTAGAGGTGTTGTTGTGCCAAAAAAGCAAATAAAAATGCCAACAAAATGCTAACAATATTGATCATCCATCAAATAATGCACCAGAAGATCTCAGTTTACACTCCTGCATGATATTAGAGTAGAACAAACAGCATATCATTCAATACTGGCAGATCTGACTATAATTGTCAGTCTGAAAGTGAGTTTCCATTATCAGACAATCAGAAACAACCTTTCAAAAGTCATTTATGACTGGTTGAAACAAACTCTCTAGCTCAATATCAAGAGCTGTATGAATTCCAGGACTGATTTTTTGAAAACTGAAAGGGGGGGGGGGAAGAATCTATGGAATATAATATTTAATAATTTAATTAATTACAAACAACAGGGTGTATTTAGCAATGCCAGAGTCCTCTTGATAAAAGATAGACTAAAAGGTGAGCAAAAGCTAATATAAAAGAAAGTTTCTGGATGGTAAATGGAAGTCCAATGTGACCTACATTTTGCCACACTTAGTTGAAAGAAAAGAATTTTTAACTATATCTACTGGCCACAGCTGAAAAATGTCTATTTCAACTTCTTTTCTGTCAATGACTTGGACAACATGATCCAATAGTGAACAAAAATTACACTCAATAAACTGAATTATCTCAAGACTTGAGTTGCAGTGGTTCAGAGGTTAGTGTGTCACACTTGCAACCAGAAATTGCATATTCAAATCCTTTTCATACCAGGCTTTATCATCCCCTAGGGCATATCCTTTACTACTTTTTTGGCACAATGTAACCTTTTATTTTTTGCTATGCCATTAAACAATACTAAATCAACAACTGCTTTCATAATAGAAATTAACCCTATTTTTATTGACTGTTTGATGGTACATACCGTACTCATCTTTCATCAAGTGATTTAACGACTTTAAAGGGCCAATCAACTAACAGAAACCATAAACACCTTTTGTAGGAACTGAAAACTGCATGTTTAATTGACATCCACACACAAAAATCTATTTAACAAAATTTGAGATAACCACCATAAATCAAACTTTTGACAATAATGACAACTTCTCAACAAAATCTAAGACGCAGTAACATAGGAATAAAACTACAACATTGAAACTTGCATTCAAGTTAATCCCTAAATTATGCAATAGTCCTAGATTTCAATTAATGCAATGAAGGTAAAACAAAACACAAAATGCAAATAGCTTGCAGATTATATATGCATGGAGTGAAAAGTGGAAAGAGGGATGGCAGGAAGACTCAATTCTTATACTCTGCTAAGCATGTGCAAGGAACAGGAACCTCTAAATTCTTTTCACCTCGTCTAGCATATGAGTTTAGCCCATGTCAGCAGCAGAGAAACTATGATATAAAAGGACATCAAAAAAACCTCTGTTGCTGACCAGAATGATCATCTCAGTCCTGCATTCTTCACAGATCAGAGAAAAATACTCAAGTGTGCTAAAAACAACTATTTGTCTGCATCTAGGCTGCAGGTTTAAGTTATTACAGCATAAAGAAATCAAACAGAACCAGGACCAACTCACTGCAAATCTTGAAGTAAGACAAACATTCACTTTAAATAATCTCATAAGCCAATGAAATACCTAAAAGTCTTGGTTTAAACTCTTTAATCAAATGTTTTTCTAGATTAGACAAGTAATATTTAAGTTGAACAGTTCATACCATCACCATGTATCAGAAGGTAGTTGCCATTAAATTCAAGGGATCCACATACACAGAACATACAGCACAAAACAAAGCGAAGAAGTCGATTCCACTAATAAACTGATCTGAATTATGATGCTTTAGACAAATGTCTTTATTATTCCCTCCTCAATTGGTCTTCTACACGACACTTTGTCTTGCTTACAAAAGCAACACTAAGAACATCATACTTAAAAGACTTTAATCATTCAAAGTTCAAGTTAAACTTTTTGGTGATATATTCAAAATAAACATCTTCCTCGATTTTGCTATAAAATAAATAATGGAATCCAAACATAAAAAGATTTAATATAAAAAACAAGCTCAAGAATCAATAAATAGCATTTCAAAATAAATAAACCATACATAAAAGCTTACAAATCAAGTCAAACTGCATATGGCACAGACCCAAAGTTACCATTGCACAATGCACAGATCTAGGTATATACAGTTTGTTAGGAATCAGCAGCAGCACAACCAATATAGACCCTGATCTGCCAGCACATTATGCAAAAAGCATATCTCGATCTATGTTGTTTGCAGTTGGTTTTGACTTGTATGCTAGAATGGCACATACTGTTGAAATGTTTATTCAAGGGCTTGAGACTGACCAAATTGCAAATTTCCAATTTCATGCATCTCTGAATTTCTTGGGTGAACTGTAAGACAAAACATACATTATTGTTCTATGATAAACCCCAGTAGGCCCACCTAATAAACACAGTTTTAGAAGTAGCAGATCAGGCATTATTACTGGATAGTATTCTGAAATAAAAATGTAAAAAAATCTGGCGATAAGCTTATAATCTGACCATTGGTTTTGTATAGAGTACAAACCCTATTCTATAACAAGCACTTGCTTGACAATAAGCCCAATCCATGCATTGTCAATTTTTTATTTAAGAAAACCTTGTCCAATTATAAGCACATCCTTCACACTATCAGATTTACTGGGTTTACTACATGGGTTCATCATGTGAGAAATAATGTACTGCAAATGGTAAGAAGACAACAAGGAGAGAATAATAAAGCAAAGGTTTTGCAAATAGAGCATCCAATAACTTTTTTTATATAACACTCCTATTCCAGTCTATGTACAAACATCACTCTGTGCGGTGGGGAAGAGGTTAGCATCAGGCACAATGGTATGATGCTGGACATTTTAATGGCATGGGTTGGACATGGATGCTTAAAATTAAGATGCCTCACCAATCCATGGATAGAGATTTTTCTTATTTAACAGATCATCTGATGTGAATCTCCCACCTGAATTGGGTCGGTCTGAAAACATCAAGTTTGGGGTTTACTTTTTTATATCTTAAAATAATCTTTAACTGCTCTTTTATACAAATTTAAGTAAGGTAAATAGTTGTCTGAAAAGATCGTCTCTTATATTGGTTAAGAATGTCAGAGCATGGAAGGCTGGCATACATTCACTCCAAATATTGTATCAATTATTAATTTACATGGTGAATGCCATCCCAATGATTTGGAAAAGCTTCTCTGAAAAAGCAACCCAATAAGAAAAATGATTCCAACACCTGCTATGAGTGCACATGTAACTTCTCTGTCACATGTCCTGCTCACTGATCATTCAACAGTTTACACTAGTTCCAGGGTGCACAACATTTACATGGAGTAGAATCACTTTGTTTGAAACTAAGTGGGTCACAATGAATAAATTTTATTTCTTAATAAAAGCATCAATGAACTTGCATAAAGTAAGGATATGGGCTGGAAGCCACATAAAAAGTGTCTGCAGGCTGCATGCAGTCCACAGGCCACATGTTGTGCACCCCTGTAGTAGCTGAATAAAGTTTAATGAACTAAGTTCAGTAACAGTTACCTCTGGAACCCCTTCATTAAAATATCAACTGACATTATCCTCCTTATTTGAAATTAAGTGAATTATTAATTATCAGCTAGATACAATTATTTAATGTATTACCTGTCATTGCTAACAATAAGGGGACCCCACAAAATCAACAGCTATATGAATATTATTTATATAACATACCACACTACTTCATGTTAGAACTCTTCACTATACTGCTCTTGCACATTAAAACACAATTTGTTAAACATAAATCCATCAATCTAAGGTCATTTATAATGCATTCCCTTACCGTAAGGCCCTTCATTATACAGCACTCCCTCACTTAAAAACCCTTATTTATACAGAATTCCTTACTATATTATCCTTATTATACAGCTCTCCCTAGTTATAAGACCCTCCATTATACAGCACTGTCACTGCAAGGCCATTCTTATACATTATTCCCTTATTATACAACCATTATACAACACACTATTATACCATTCATTATAAACTTACTCTCAATATAAGACCATTCATTATATGGCATCTCCTCGCTATAAGATATTCATTATACATCAATCCCTTGCAATTAGACACTATACAACACTCACTATAATACTATTCATTATACAGCACTCCTCATTCATTATACACCATCCCTTTACTATAATACCCTTCATTATACATCACTCCCTTATCATGCAATCCTTCATTATACAGCACTTCCTCATTGTAAAGTTCTTTATTATAACATGGTTCCTGTTATAATGCAAGCATAGTAATAGATCCAACTATATTCAATGCTTGTAAAATTATATGTACCATGTACATCATTATAAGGTGATCTCACTGTAAGGCAGTATGGGATTCATGGACAACATTATAAGGGAGTACTGTATTTGAAAATACCTTAGAAATTTACCAATGTAATATAATGAAGTTAACTCGTGAATTATAGTTTCATGTGTGTAACTAAAGAAAATAGTAGATGTTGTCCTACAAAAGGAAAATAACTCTTGACAAAACATTCATAATATCTGACACACCTTTTCTCCAAAACATTAAAATTACCACTGACAGTCATGCAAAAATTTGTGATGTGTGTAATAACAATACAAATAAATTCAACAATTTCACTTATGTGGCACAAGATAGGCAAACAGAAAAGAAGAACCTATGGCAAAATGAAATTGCCTTTAAATATGTCATTTCATTTACACAATGTAGCTTTTTAGCTTTTTCTTGAGAAACCTCATAAAGTATTTTGTACTTAAAAACTAAGAAATAAATTCTGTTCTTAATTTAAAGCTTTTTTAAAAGTTAAATCTTTCTTTTTCAAAATGTCTGTAAGGGAATAATGTTCATGCTCGGATACTTGGGATACAACAGAAAAGGTAGTTATTTTTGTTATCAATAATGTTGAAATTTCATGTTTTGCTATAACTATGAAATTTAGTGTTAGTAAAACAAGTTATTTTACTAAATCACACACTATTTTATTGACACAAAACCATTTTCCAAAAAAAAAGCTATTTTGAGCAACAACTAACAATGATGCACCATAAAAACTAGCAAAATACAACTACTTAAAGAACAAAGAAAATAACAGAAAATTATTGAAATCATATCTTATTCAAAATCTTAATCATCATGGGAAATTAAAGGATTAAAGGCACCAATTATGCTGTCCGGAATTTAAGGAAAGAAAATATCTAAAGCTTAACAGTTATTCTACAGAAAAGTATCAGACAACTGAAGTATAAGGTAAAACATGAAGAGCAATAAGTGTCAAAAGGAAAGCAGCAAATTCATGCATGAATTAAAAAAAAAATAAAGACTAAAATTTAAATTACTAGTTTAACTAGAACCAGGGCAAATGCAATGCCTGATAAAAAAATATTTATGCACTGTACTTAAAATGTAAAAACCAAGTCTTCCAGGAAAGAGGATGCAAGTCACATTTTCAAATACTGTTAATAAACAAATCTTTGTGTACAGCTGAATGCCCTTAATTGATCCATCATAGAAGTGCAAAAAATTATTCCAGAGAGCATGCACGCTCCTATTTATGCTAAAGAATCTTTGGTTGTAACAAAATATTGTATTGTGGTATCATGTGTTTAACACCATTTTTCAGCACATGATAGGTGTTACATGGCAGCCAGAGTATTTGGCAAAGGAAAACCCAGAGAAAATCCCCCAAAAGAACCACTAACGCACAGGAAACTACTAGCAAGCTTTCTAACATACCCATGCTGGTCGAGTCCAAGACTCGGTCTTACGTGACAGAAGTGAGATGTACAAGTGATTTGTAAAGGCGAGTGCCTCAGTCAAATCAACCACCCAAGGCACCTGGTCAACACAGAAGGCAAAATAAAAGAAACAAAAGCCATCTCTCTTTCAAATTTTGATGGCTATGGGTGCAAATAAAATTTTAACTTGATCTTCTTGACAAAAGCCTAAATCCTAAATTTGATTCAAATCCAATAACCCAAAAGATGTACTGTGCAGAAACCAAATTCCTAATACAATGGATCTACAGATATACAAACATGTAACACATAATATGGTTCAAGCACAAAAAAAATAAACCCATTCATTATCTGACCTAAACATCACACCTAATTGTCCATCATATTGGCTTTTACAACATTGAATGATGCTTGGTAAGTGTTGATTGACTTACTGCAAATTATATCTTCTGTTTACATATTTTGGCAGCAGTATTATAGTTCATTTATGATATCAATGCACAGTATTAATGTTTTTTGTTCCTGTTTAGGGATCAGGTTTACTGCACCATTTTGTACTCAAAGAGAAAATCATACAAATCACCTTACATGACCATATATAAAAAGCATGCTTCACTCTTGACACCTGTGTCTTGATATCATAAATGCACTGTACTTTGTAATTAATTGCCTGTGTATTGATATCATAAATGCACTGTACTTCACAATTAATTGCTTGTGTATTGATATCATAAATGCACTGTACTTTGTAATTAATTGCCTGTGTATTGATACCATAAATGCACTGTACTTCATAATTAATTGCCTGTGTATTGATATCATAAATGCACTGTACTTTGTAATTAATTGCCTGTGTATTGATATCATAAATGCACTATACTTCAATTGCCTGTGTATTATCATAAATGTATTATCCTTCATTAATTGATTGCCTGTGTATTGATATCATAAATGCACTGTACTTTGTAATTAATTGCCTGTGCATTGATATCATAAATGCACTATACTTCAATTGCCTGTGTATTATCATAAATGTATTGTCCTTCATTAATTGATTGCCTGTATATTGATATCATAAATGCACTGTACTTCATAATTAATTGCCTGTGTACTGATATCATAAATGCACTGTACTTCATAATTAATTGCCTGTGTACTGATATCATAAATGCACTGTACTTTGTAATTAATTGCCTGTGTATTGATATCATAAATGCACTATACTTCAATTGCCTGTGTATTATCATAAATGTATTATCCTTCATTAATTAATTCCCTGTGTATTGATATCATAAATGCACTGTACTTCGTAATTGCCTGTGTACTGATATCATAAATGCACTGTACTTCATAATTAATTGCCTGTGTATTGATATAATAAATGCACTGTACTTTGTAATTAATTGCCTGTGTACTGATATCATAAATGCACTATACTTCAATTGCCTGTGTATTATCATAAATATATTATCCTTCATTAATTGATTGCCTGTGTATTGATATCATAAATGCATTATACTTCATAATTAACTGCCTGTGTATTGATATCATAAATACACTGTACTTAATAAACTGCCTGTGTTATCACAAATACACTATACTTAATAAACTGCCTGTGCCAATGTATTAATATCATAAATACACTATACTTAAAAAAAACTGCCTGTGTACTGATATCACAAATACACTAAATAAACTGCCTGTTTATTGATATCATAAGTACACAATACTTAATAAACTGTCTGTGCATTTTATCATAAATGCACTATACTGCCTAAATGTCAGTGTATTAATATCATAACTGCACTATACTTCATAATTATTTGCCTGTGTACTGATATCATAAATGTACTATACTTCCTAATTAAATGATTACGCATTTATATCATAAATGCATTCTACTTCACAATACAGGTATAATAAATCTGCATTTGTGTCTCTCTTTTCAACCTAGATAATAAATATGGCTAATAAAGGTGGTAGGCTATAAGGAGACTACAAATGTGTCCATATAACACTGGCCCCTGCCAATTTAGTGCTGTAGAGAAAGCTTGTTCAGTATGCAAGAGGAAAGCTCTAAATCTGAAAGAGAGCTATAACTCCTTGAAATTAACTGAACAATGGTGAAAATCCAACTTTACCTGCATCTTTTTATAAGGCCTCATATCAATTTTGCTTTCAATTCATGAAGTCCTTCAAAAGGCAGAGGAAATTAAATTTGTGATGGACAGACATATGTAACTGTAACATCATATGCAACTTCAACCGAAAAGGTGAGGGCATAAAACAGTAAGTTGCACAATAATTTCTTTAAGTGTAGCTCTAAATATTGTAATCTGATAAACACATTAAGTTTATATGGCTGTCTGCATGCCCACAATGAAATACCTTCTTGGTTACACTGAATTGCCTCCCTTTTTAGGTTATATAGTCCCATGCCATATTAGTGGAGTAGAATTTGTTAATGTCAGTAAAATTTGCATATGCAAATGGTTATTTAACCAAACAGAATTAAGATCAGCTTAAAAGTATAATACTTGTAATTACAAATTAGTTGATTAGTTAAGAAAGGAACAAAAAATGACACATACCAATAAACTCACCTATCGTTGAACCAGATTTGGTAACTGACGATATTATGACAAATCCAAATCCTTCATTTTCTCTCCTTGTTACAGTTATATCATATGGATAGCCATCTAGAAATAAGAAAATACACAGTAATTAATGCTTAATCGTATGTTGCAAACAATTAAGAAAAACAGTCTCTAAAAGTTTTATATGATAATGACTAACTGTATTTGCTAACAGAAACAGTATCTGCTTTCATCACAAAGTTTGTACATTGCCTCACCTGCTTGCAACATGCATAGTCCTAATTAAATCCAATTTCCTGACCCAGTTAAGCAGGTAATCATGATCTATTTTAGATGGCAGTCAGTAGTGCTCCTCATGATGAATGTAACCATTATGCTCTATGACCATACATATAGTTTGAGATTTGAACTAATTTCAAACACTTCATTACTGAAGCATGAAAAAAGTTAGTGTTCCAAACTGTCCCAAATTCACAGCATAGAACTTGCCAGGATTGTACCCAATGAGATCCAAGTTCATTCAGTTCAAATTGGCCACATTCATTTTAATGCTAGGTCTACATAGTCAAAATTAAATCTACGTAACCATGTTGCACATCCATTTGGAAATACTTATCTTAGTGATATCTGTCAATGGTCAAAATAAAAAACAGATACAGAAAAGATTTCTGTTCTGTATTAAAACCGTAATTCTGTTCCAAATCAAGTTCTAAACATTTCAGCTTGGAACTCAGTTATTAGTCACAGACTGATCTGGAAACTAAGTTAACAAGTTGGAAATATGTAAAGGTAATTGTGCCCTGCCTTTGGTTACGTTTAAGAGTTGCTCATCAATGAATATATCCAATAAAATTTTGTACCTGAAAATTCTATGTATGGTGTCTGCAAAACCTCAATGACAACTTTATCAACACCACAAGTATGTAGTAAAAATGAGATCCCCATGTCTCACAATATTTCTCATATATCATGTTACAAGGTAGACCTGAAGGGTTGTCATGAGAACAAGAGTCCCATGTGGACCTGAAATCTACCTAACAGCCAAATGCAAGAGCAACTGGACTAGGTCACAATTATTACTTTCAGTTCAGTACGTATGAAAGTAGTCCCCATTTTTTTTAAAAAGTATTTTTCCCCTCTCATTTTGGGGTGATAGCAGAGTTACGTTTAGGCAATCTTGGTAATGATTTAAAGGCAAATGTCTATTCTTTAGAATAACAGCATTATGGTGTGGTTGTCTGTATGTATTTTGGTGACAGAGCACTGTGAATAATGAGGCATTGGTGTTGATCCTGAAGTGAAATCTGTGACCCACCTCTCAAAAGAATCTTTGTTAATCTATAGCAAGAACTTCACGGTGAATTCATCTTTGAAGATACTTTAGATCAACGTATGATTTATTAGGATTTGGACACAGTGAAAAGTTCAATATTGACAAACAAATGTAGAAACAATATAGGAAAATTAATTGTAGTCAGAGACCAACTGGCCAAGAAATCATGAATTTCTTCTAGCACTCTTGTTTCCATACATCTTAAAACAAAAATGTTTCAAGGTTTATCAAGTATCTTCATCCATATCTGATTGCACATTATTATATTCTGTCCAGTACTGAAATACCCATATGCTGTTGTGCTTTTTTTCAAAAACTGGTCAAATTCTTTTCAGTATTCTCTACTGTTAATGATGGCAGCCATATTTAATGGTGTAATTTATTGTACAAGCCTTCCAGCCAGGAAAAGTACCTTCAAATTTGGTCAAATTTTGCTAAGCAGTTATTTGGAAAAAGTTTTTGAAGGCTTTTCCATTTTTAGTAAAACAAGCATAATAAGTTGTCATTCTGGCATCATTCTTTTATATAAGTGTAAATGGTCTTCAAGCTAGGATTCTTTCAGACATTTTTGTCAAATTCAATTCAGTGGTTTTGGCAAAACATATTTCTTCATATAATTCTAATATTCCAGTCACAAGTTTATTTCTATTCTGCATTTATAATTTCCAAAAATGTTTAGCAACTGGGCCGTTAAAAAAAATTGCTCAATATTTTCTATTCTCTCCTTGCTATAGGTGCATTAACACTAAAATTAATTTTTATCAAAGGCTGGTTTTTTGAAATATGAAATCTAAAATTAAAGCTAATTAGTTTGGTATCTTTTCAATAATTTAGATAAAATTTAACCAAACATTACAAAAAGTATCCTGGCATGAAGACTTTTTAATATGTACAAATGATACCAATCTGCCATCATATATGGTCACCATAATTAACATAGCAAAACCCTTAAACTTCTACTCAAAAACTGCCTAACAGAGTTTGATCAAATTTGACAAAAAGCAACCTGGCATGAAGACCTTTCAAATTTATACCAATAATGCTAATTTGCAATCAAATATGGCAGCTGTTACTAAGAACAGAAAATCCTTTAAATGAATTCTCAAAAACAGCTGGACAGAATTTGATTGAACTTGACAGAAAGAATCAATGCATGAAGGCCTTTCAAGTTTGTGCAGATGATTTTGACCACCCATCAATAATCCAAAACACTTTTGATAAGTTTATTAATTTCTTAATTTTGCTAGCAAAATATATAATATAATACATACATCATGATGTGCATCAACCTCACTAATCTACTTATTATAAAAAATTTATCATATAAAAGGCTGGAAAAATAAGTACCAATATAGAATAATGGAACTATTGATTGTGGGAGAAAGTGGACATTATTGTCAACTTTTGGATGTGACTATTTCCAAAATAAATCTTAAAGCTGCTTTATTTTCATGTCATTTTGGGGGGCAAATAAGCAAAATCCCATTTCATGAAAGCAGGCAATTAAAATTAACCCTTACGTTTTTGTGTGAATGTATGTTTTTGTGTACAATATCTGCAAGTGTTTTAAGTCAGCAAATATACGTAAATGTCTGACACAAAACAAATTAAAGTAATTCCCTAAATACCAGGTTAATTAGTGATGTATGGGAGCATGTCAAATCCTGAAAACTTACATTCAATAAAAAAGAAAACAATAAAGAAACACAAAATTGATTCAGCAGTTTTGGAGAAGTTGCTTAAAGGTTTTTAAAAGTGTGTGTGTGTGTGTGTGTGTATGTGTGTGTGTGTGTGTGTGTGTGTGAGAGAGAGAGAGAGAGAGAGAGAGAGAGTGAGAGAGAGAGAGAGAGAGAGAAATATTAGGATTTATAATATAGCTTTAAAACTTTTTCAGTCATATCACTATGATGTCTGAAGAGTGGCAGTTTATAGTGATGTCTAGTACTGTGGCATCATGCCACAGACATATATCATTATGTCCCACCCAGCTGCATTATCCTGACACCAGGCCAACCAGTCCTAACACTAACCTCATAATGCTGAGTTCCCAGTGAGGTAGCTGCAAGTACCAATTTTATACGTCTTTGGTATGACTTGGCTGGAATTCAAACCCAGGACCTCCCACATCTGAGGCAGACACTGTAACCACTTAGGCCACTGAAGTGGTTATTAAATTTGTTGTCTCAGTGGCCACATCTGAAGGCAGATCAGCATACTGTGTACTTTGTAAAAATCTGACAGGTCCTCATGTGAGGATGCTTTCAGTCGCATTTGATCAAATTCAGTTCAGCATTTTTAAAGATGAAGTCCTTTACAGGTTTCTATTTTTTTTTTTCAGAAACGATTGCCACACTGGATGGCAGATCAGCACCTTTTGTACAAAACTTTGAAGGTCTTTATGCCAGGTTGCCCCATGCCATAATTGGTTGAAATTTGTTTGGATTTGTTTGAAAAAAAGTTGAATTGTTAACAGGCGGCATAAGGGTGTTTTATTTTTTTTATAATAGCCACCATACTTTATACCAGATTGGTGTTATTTTTGTATACACCTGAAGATCTTCATGCCAGGATGCTCTCAGTCAAATTTAATCATGATGTGTTCAGCAATGTGAAAATAGCAATTGCTGATGAATGTCATACAGACAACATGATAGACAATGAACAGAGGACCATACGATAAGCTCACATGGCCTTACAGACATGTGAGCTATAAATAATGCTTGACAAATCTTTGAAAAAAGTTGACACCAAATGGAAATTGACGAAATATAGACCCTGTATCTTACCGTTTGCAAAAATAAAAAAAACCACCTGCTTACCATTGGAAGAGGGTAATCTCTTTCGGACAAGAAGTGTAACATGCCCATGCAAGGAGGCGTTACTCATCAGTTGCACAACCCTGTGATGTGAGGAGTTTATGACGGACACATTGTTCACATACAAGATTTCATCCCCCGTCTGCAACTGGCCATCAACATCTGCTGCACCTCCAGGCACAATATGCCCAACAGATACCTACAAAAAGCCCAGTTCCACGAAGGGTGAACAAGTAATGAAAATATGATTACATAATTGTTCTGGATAGATAATACAATCAAACTGGACTTGTTTGCCATCTAAATTACAACTAACATTTTGATGTATAACTTAATTCTCCTATGTACTTACACCATACTGAATTTAATCTTTGAAAAAGAAAGCAAAGAGGCAGATTTTGCCCTGAAGACATTTACATCAATGAATGTAACTTATTTTTGAATTTGTTAAACGATTTAAGGGACTATATTTCCAAATGAATGATCATCATGAAATTTTATAAAGAAACATTTCAGCTGTATGATATTAAATAATGGAACATGACTATAAATGAATAAGAGCCAGATCTGAAATGGAAAATGTCTTACTGCAGCCCTTCAATAATGGAGCGTGGAAGCATTTTTCAGGTGTCTGGCCATGCATAACAAGAGAATCAACAGAAATTATTTCATCTTGATCTATTCTTCTCACCGTTTTTAACTGGACTAGCATAGAAGTCCTAAAACTCATGAATAATGATGAAATTACAAATATCCCTAAATCGAACATACAAAATAGATCTGCACAATACAACAGCTGCAGACTTAAGATTTAACTTTTTACTTAAAAGGAAATGTCAAACAGAAGATGAATAAGTTGAAATTCTACAATGACCACTGCAAAGAGCAACATCTATATGTAATGCTTAGGGAAATAAGATTAACATTTAATATGGTACATTTATATTAAGTCTGCATGATGAGATCCTATTTTAAACAATATAATGTAATTTCTTTACACAACAACAATTGTTAGTTTGGTTTCAAACAGGTCTTGCCAAGTATGGTTTCTCAACTGCAGACAGCTCGATGTACCATCAATACATGCTTATGAGTCCAACTGCAAACTGTACAGACCCAGATCTGCTGTTGCATAACGAAGTGGCAGATCCAGGTCTGTGTAGTTTATCAGGAGTCATTAGCAGAACAAACAACACAGACCCTGATCTGCAGGTGCATTAAGTGAGAGCAAATAAGGATCTTTGTTGCTTTCAGCTGGATTCAACTTATAAGTGAGAATATACGGTATCAACCCTGCCCACCAATTACACTCCCTTATAAGTCAGGTCCAACATCAAACACCATAAAAGTAGATCTGTATAAAGTACTGTCAGGTCTGGGTCCACACTAAAGCTTTGCCAGACTTAGAGGTGAATATAGATAGTATATGTCCAAACACATAATGAACACAAACTCTTAAGGTTTATTTGTGTGTGTGCGTGTGATTGGGATTTTTAATGTGGCTTTAACAATTTTTCAGTCATATCGTTACGATGTCTGCATTGTGGCAGTTTATAGTGATGTCTAGCATTGGGCATCATGCCATAGTCATGTAGCATCATGTCCCACCCAGTCACATTATCCTGACACCAGGCCGACCAGTCCTAACACAAACCTCTTATTGCTGAGCGCCTAGGGAGGCAGCTGTCAGCACATTTTTATAAGTCTTTGGTATCACTTGGCCAGAGTTCAAACGCGGGACCTCCCGCATCTGACGTGGATGCTCTAACCACAAGGCCACTGGAGCGGTCTAAGGTTTATATGCCATTTTTTTTTCATTATTCCATGTATTTGGGTTAAATGACTTCAAATGAATGCGGCAAGTCTATACATTATAATTAATTCTGAAAGGAGTACCAAAAATACATTATGGTAATAAAATACTAAAAACATTTAATCAACTGCCATTTAAGCAAGCAATTTAAATTGTTTTTACTAAAAGTTTCTAAAAGTTCACTAAAAATAAGAAGTTCGAAACATTTAAAACTACTCTGAAACATCCTCTATAGATGTACATGAAAGCACATGCACAAGTGTCTTCATACCATGGAGCTCATCTATTTAAACCAGTGGTCACTAATGTTACTGTTGAGTAACATCAGTTCTACATGTTTAAGGGATTATTACAAATCTTGTGAATCTTCTGGATACTTACTGAAGCTATCTCCATTTGATAATGCAAATAGGGGGTATATTCCCATCCCTTATGTCTCACAAGCAATAAATTTTAATAGAAAACAGCACACCACTGTCGCTGTGGCCATCTCCACTAGAAAAGTGACACCAATGTCTCACCATAATTATGCTAGTGAGAAAACAAATGATACCAGTTTGAAGTTATTTAAGGACAGGTGGTGTGTACAAACAGGTAAATGTAGTGATTTATGTATATATGGGCCCTACTGAACATGGCCTTCATAGACAGGTAAACCATGGATTAATGTGCAAGATGGGACTGATTATATTGTCTTAATTATACCTGTGGTTGCTATATGCAGTCTGTCACTGAAGCTGTGATACTCGAATGCACAAGATGACGTGACCTTGTTTGACATTTGGTACAGGTGTGTAAAATATTATATTTACCTGTGATCCTTCTTCTGTACCACCTATTATCCGGAAACCAAAGCCACTCTCCTGTCGGTAAAGTCGCACTGTCATTTCATGAAACTTTGAATTATCTTCCTGAACAATTCTACGAGTATGTGGTGATAGGTTTCCTGGTAATGGATTACTGAAAATGGGATTTTGAAATGGATGACGTTTTGGAACTCTAGTGATAGTGCTTGGTGTTGGATCTTCCGTCTCAAAGGATGTACTTTGTTTGGGAGGGCGTCCAGCACCAGGATTCCCAAAGTTCCTACCAAATGTGTCTGTATTATCATGTCGAAGTGGTAAATGTGGAGAGTTTGAATGTTCAGGGATACTGGATCCCCATATCCTATTGGGGTCATCAAAACCTTGCCTCAATGTTCCATTGTGTCCCCATGAGTTTTGATATCGAGAATTTGCAAGAAAATCAGGATTGCCTCCTGGAATCTGGTTATATCCTCCCGGTAAAGGAGTCTTACTCCGCATATCACCCGCTGTTGGAGTTTTTGGTCTGTGAGGGTCAGGTCTCATATCAAACCCTTGAGTCCTTTGCATCATTTCTGGGCCAGGTGTTCTACTCCTGAACTGACCAGGCCGAACTGTTTCTCCCCTACTATAGTCAAACCTTGAGTCTTTTTCATAAGAATTATGCATAGGATAAGGTGATCTGCCTCTAAAATCAGAACGATGTCCCAAATCTTGATGGAATGGATCAAATCTTGAACCAGGTGGAGGCTGTGAATTATAATCATAATTTCCTGGACCATTATAATGGTCAGATCCTCGAGAATTATTCAATTCAGGATCTAAGTTGCTGTATTCCCTAGAATCTTCATGAGAAGTGTACTCCTTTCTTGGTAATTGTGCACTGTGTGGTGGTGCTCGGAAGCTTGTCATATCAGAAAATGGCGGACGTGTTCCTGCTTGCACTTTTGACCAAGCATCTCCTGCAGGAATGTGATTTGGTCGAGTTGGTGTTTTGGGGCGGTTTTCTCCCTGTATTGGGGTTTTTGGTCTCTGTTCACTGCTTGATGGAGTTTTTGGTCTAGCAGGTACCTCTGGAGGAGGTCCATCTGTCTCATTATGGACTAGTTTGGAAAAAGGGAAAAGAGAAGTTAAAACAATTTGCAAACATAATCATAATGTGTCATACGGTTTATACTTTTGATACATTTTAACTCAGCAGCAGTGTCTAAACTGGATACCATACATTTGCAAATGGTCTTTAAAACAAGAAATGTGTCAATAGACCATAGGATGCACATGCTGATACAATACAAATGAAGGTCAGACAGGGTGAAATAACAGACACACATGCTGATACAATACAAATGATGGTCAGACAGGGTGAGATAACAGACACACATGCTGATACAATACAAATGATGGTCAGACAGGGTGAGATAACAGACACACATATATTATACTTATATAGCACCTCTATAAACATTGCAGGGAGAAGAAAAAAAACCCCAAAAGAACATAATTTGTCCAAAAACTAAATGACAAAGAGTCCCTCAAAGCTCCAAGGAACTTATGTTCTACTGGTGGAAAAGAAAACCCAGAAATCCAAGATAAAATCATTTCTTCTTTCTAGCTGCTCAGTACTGAAACCACCTCTCATATTTTTAAGTGACATTAAGATTTTCAAATTGACCGCCATCCCATGCAAAATATATGATCCAGTATTAAATGTCTTTTGAGAACATCCATTTTGTAAAAACAAATGATTGTCTCTCATGACAGGTACATTCTAAAAAGCGGCCACCACATTATATAACAAAACTGATCCATAAATTATGACACTTCTTTAATGACAGGTGGTCAAGCAAAACTGATCTTTTAAGCCAGGTTTTACTGTATTTAGTCCACATTTAATAATCTCACATGTTACCTGGCTACTAAGAGAATGTCTTGAAGGAATATAGATATCTTGCATCAAAATAATAAAGAACAGAAGAGTTGTCACCAGTAAACTTGAAAACATTTCTGGCACTCCACGCACCATCTACCCATCTATAATATAATGTTCTTGTTGCTGTGGGTTTAATGCCATTCTTCACTATATGACAGGCTATATATTGTGGCCTGTATAACTGGTGAGGGAAGAACCCCATGAAAACCACATAATGTACAAAATCATTAGTGTCCTCATGACAAATACAGTCCCTCACTATAACACCATTTAGTGGAGTCACAAAAGTGTATTGTATTATAAGTGCAATCATCTTATACAGGGGTAAATTGACTATCAAAACAACATTCATCCCCAGACCTGCCAACCCTGACGAGACCATCTCAGTAAGGCAGCTGATTTTTTTCCGTAAGTTTGACCAGTTTTCAGTAAGGTGTAACAAAATATCATAAATTGCTACTGTAAAGCTGGAAAACGTATTTAAAAGTTTGGTATTTGAAACATGCAGCAACAGTAAACATCATGTTCAACTGAAAAGTTTGTAAAGTACACAGACCTTATTTACCACTGGTACAGTTACACAAAATTCAGTTCCAATCCCTGTGCAGCTTAATGGCTTGTTGCTATTTCTCAACTTGATGTAATTCTCTGGATCGGATCCTATTTCAGATGATGACAGCAATCAAACCTCCAGCCACAAAACATACTCAAATTGGCACATGATGTCCAATAAACGTAATTGTGCCCCTTCCTGCTTTTTTTCACAAGAATCTGAATATTCCTTTTTATTTGTCTGTGTTGATTATTAACACTTTTTAAGAGACTTATTTTTCATTTTGTCTTCAACATGTATCGCTTGCTGGAAGCCATTTTAAACAAATTCTATCATCAACAGTTTGATCATGCAGACACTTTGCATGAAAATATATGCAGTTTATAGCAGATGAGGTACAACTGTAAAGTTAGTCTGGTTCTCTGGCTAATTCCACTAATTCTACTATGAAACCTGGATCCAAATCAAAATACAGCTGAACCAATTATCCAGATTTTTCAGCAACAATCATTTTTCCAAAGGTTTTGCTTTTATACTGTCAAGTCCATATTTTAAGGGACATTTTTGCAAGACTTACAGCAAAATCATACAGGTTGGCAGGTCTGTATCCCAACAAGAGTCCCTTCAAAGGACTAGGGCTCTACTACCTAAAAAGAATTTACAGGACAGTAAGGTCAAAACTTCTGTCCTTTTATTATTTTTAACTACCGAGTACTGAAACCATTTCTGAAGTTTTGAGAACTCAAACATGCCAGATTTGTTAAGAAAAATATCTTCCTACACTTACCAATAGCAAATAGAAATAACATTTTCAAGATGGGTGTCAGGTCAGCACCATTTTCTTTATGACAAACCAGACATCATAAGTTGTTGTTGTTATTGTTATAGGGTTTAACGCCATTTTTCAGCACAAGATAGGCTATACATGGCAGCCTATATTAATGGAGGAGGATGAACCCAGGAAAACCCCAGAAAGAACCACCGACCCACAAGAAGCTACCAGCAAGCTTTATTACATACCCACACTGGCCAAGCCCGAGACTCAAACCCACACAGACTGAGGTGAGATGGCAGTGATCCGTAACAGTGAGCGTTTTAGACCACTCGGCCACTTGGGGCCCCCCACAAGTTGTTTTGTGCTTAAAGCCATTTATCAGTAAGTGATAGTCTATACATGATGGCCAATATAACTGGTGGAGGAAGAAACAGGGAAAACACTGGTAAGAACCACCAACCCACAAGAAACTACTGACCATTTCTGTCATATACCCACATTGGCCGAGCCTGAGACTCAAACTCACGTGGACAGAGGTGAGATGGCATTGATCTTTAAACGGGAGCACTTTAGAACACTCAGCAACCCAGGGCCACTGACATCACAAGTAAAAAAAACCCATCTCAATATGACCATCTTCACACTGAGAAGTTATAACAAGACATTTAAGATGGCTAATGAACACATATGAGATGTCCGTACAAAACCTACCTGCAGAGAAGAAATAGGCTCCTGGCTGAGTAGTATTGAGGCTGTCATCACCCTCATTTTCCTCTCCTGTACGCATGGGCTGCAATGTATGAAATGGGTAGAAATTATTTTTGTAGTTTATATTTTCATTTTTTCTGAACCCTTAATTGAGCCACAAAATACCATACACAATCATAGATAGAAAAGTTACTCTTAGAAGCCCAAGCTTTATAAAGGTGCCATGGATATTGTGATGCCTTCCATCTGTATGTACATGTGTCCAACCGTTACATCTGTTTCTAAATTCACAAAACTTTGTATTGATAGTTGTGCTCCCCCTAAGGTAACGATCTGTAAGAGGGGTGCCATCCCTGGTCCATGCGTCTATGATTCCTCCGGTGTCAATGATTTGATATCAACAAATCTGATATATAATGCAGGGTCCATGCTGGACTCTTAATATTTGGGTAAAATGACTTCTACCACCACCCAGAATAGGACCAAGTTGGTTAAAATAGGAAGAAATGTGTGTACAAAGTTGAACAGTTATAATGTTCCAAAGAGTCACTTTAAATGTTTGATTTTGAATATTTTTATGTCAGACGAAAATACTAATGAAACACTATTGAAATTTTGCATAAAATTTCAACTCTCATTTTGCTTATCAACAGTTGTTGTGTATCATAATTATTATAATGAATGTCAGCTTCAAACATGGGTTACAAATACAAAAAACTGTTTCAATAGTAGAAGCAGTGTTTCCCCTTCATTTGCACTTCAGAGGCCCCCAAATTTTTTATTTGACCCCCAGTTTTTTACTCAGTCTGACCCCCAGGTTTGACACCAAGTAGATTTTTGACTCTCAGTCTTGCAACCCTAGGGGATACACAGGTAGAAGCCACCTTTCATATGCTTATTGAATGAAACACCACATAAAATGATTAATAAGTGATAAATCTGGATACAATGAGTCAGAATTCAGTTCCATTTGTCTTTCATTTAAAACCAACAGGACATTATAAGAAAGTCTCCTGGTGAAATGACTTTCTGTTCAGGAGGAGTGGCAATCAAGACTTTAACTATGGCAGCCACGACAGCCATATTGGATGTCAGATCAGTAATCGGTATCATTTTCATTTAGGACCAAGCAGACATTATGACAAGTCTTGCAGTGAAAATCCAATGCTGATATTACCTATCCATTCTGGAAGAGTAGTCACAACAATATTTACTAGATGGCTGTTATGGTCACAATACTGGATATCTGAACAGCACTATTTTCATTCAAAAACAATAAGACCAAGACTGCTCAAGATATGGCCTGCTGGCCATAATCAGGCCAGCCAAAGGTTTCTATCTTGCCCTCCAACCTTTCATAACTTGTGCCTATTTTGTGCCTTCTAATGCATTATCTTTCCAAACCTCTGCACACCAGCCCTGTGAGTGAGAACAAAATTGAAAAGCTTGCCATTCCTGAACTAGACCATGGGATGAGTGTGTATAAGTCTTCATGTCAATCCTCTATGAATTTTAGAAGTAGCAATTACAAATTTAGGCTAATGGATGGAACGACAAAAGGCAATAGGCCATTTATAAGCTCTTCTAGAATGTGACCAGTAGAGTTAAACACTCAAAATATAAAACAGTGGACAATTTTTGAAGATCCAAGTTTGCAATATTTATTTGAATCTCACATGAGAATACTTGCTGATTAATAACAGTAACAAGTACCTAACTTCTGAATCAGCAAACTCAGCAAACTGAAGCAAGTTTCATTAACTTATTTTCAGTGTATGTGTCAATTAAGGCTGCAAAGTTGACAGGTATCAATGGCTTATTTTTGTTCACTTACTGTAAACCAGGCCTGAAAATTTTGCTTTCAACTTGCTAATTCAGGAGCAGTAGGACCCCTTACTTCTCAGTCCAATGAAGCCAAGGACCAGTCCAACATATAAGTCTGACATGCGCATATTTACTACAGTCTATAAACACTAACAAAAGGCTGGAAAAAATAACAAAACTGATGCAAGCTGAAAATTCAGACAACTACTCTTTACTGTTGCATTAACCTCTGACAACCATGAATTAGATCAAACCTGGTGAATCTGCCTTTTCTTTTCAGTATTAAGCATCATAATTCTATATGATTCCATCAGGCAGAAATAGTCAAGTGTACTAGATTCTATCTTGCAGTAAAATCAAACATTGGGCTCAAATGCTCATACCAAACATGGTGCATATCCCATGTTATTTTTCATTACCAGGAAAATGTATGAAATTTGATTATGTCATCAACCAACGTTTCTACTATCTGAATTTAAAAACATCAACGTTCTTCCTCCTTGTATAATCTGACGTATGATAAATTATGAAATAAAGTAGAATAAATATTTATTTTGTGATATCACCTTCAGCGGTTTATTCAGACCATGGTACAATCAGCTACTTCCACCTGATGGAATCGTACAGAAAAATGTCAGATTCCTGTGCTATCATTTCTTCAAAAACCTAGACCATTTGTTTTGCTGAATGTTGCAAGTTAATTCAAAACCAGAGAATTAAGGTTTTCCAACATTATTCACCCCATATGCGGTGCTGCACTCAACTTTGTAAAGGCTTGAGCAATCGGTGATAATGGAGGGGAATCTGTTCGATTTACTATAAGTTATACACATCAAGTAGGCATTCAGAACCAACTAAGAATTTTATTAAACATGCCTTTAAATGAAGATTATTCACTTCATCTGGATCCTCAAACATCCATATTCTTTTTGAAGGTCATTATTTACAAGCCCCAAGAAATACATCCAGCAAAAATCAATGTTCAAGTATGTGGAGACTTTTGGACAAGGTCTAAATGCATGATCCAGTACAAACTGTATTGAATGTTGCATGCTGTGATGTCACAATAATAGCTGTGAATGTTGAAAAAAAAATTTTTACTACCCTGTTATTTGTTATAACAGACCTGACATCCTCTTTTCCATTTAGAACCTGGGCACCATTGTAAAAAAAGTTAACAGCAAATCAATAATGTTCGTCTGGGACTTTTTGACCACACTTAATGTGCAGAGCATTCAACAATCAGGACTAAAAATACTTTGGCTGAACTATATTAGTATCAAACTGTATAATAACAATAATTAATATTTAATTTGAGCAAATGCAAATATATGGCCAAGTAGACATTACACTTTAGCAATAACCTTTCTTGTGCAAGTAATATGCTCTTTGCTTGTTTTATTTGCTATCAGTGGGTCAGCTTTAAAACTGGACATGCCTTTGAATAAAGGACTTAAAGTATTGAGTATGCCATACTTCTTTAATAAAACATAGCAACATCTTTTCATCATACTCAACCCATCATGGCCAAGTCTTTTTCCAGTGATCCTGGAAAGTCTGAATATGTTTATTTGTTATCACAGCTTGTGTCCTTTTTTGGACCTCAAATGTACAAGGTCCTGTGGTGCTATATGTCTCATAGCAGAGTATTTCCCTGTGATTGATTATTGCCCCCACCCCACCCCCCACCCCAGTCTGGAAAATCTATATTACAGCAAACTCGTAGTAATCCATACTGTAAGCTGGTACTACTGATAGTTAGCTTAGACATGGTTGGGAATAGAAAAATATTTAATTGGTGAAGATCAAGCACAGATTGGTGATCACAGTGATACTTGATAAATTTGCCCATTTCCAGTAACATTTTATAGAACCAGTCTCACTATCAATCAACTTGCAAATGCATCATTTCACTCTTATGACTCATTGTGGATGATTTTGAAAAAATCACATTTTCTTCAATTTATAGAACAAGTAAGGAATATTAAAGGTCCAACAGGCTAGTGCTGCTAACATATGACAGGTCCACAGTTACAAAATATCAGTCCTGGACCTTGGACCACTAAAGGCCATGCTGTAAACATTTGCAAAATAGGTTACCATGTAAATGAACGCACATGTGGTTGTTGGTGATGCAGTTAACTACCTATCCAAATTAAATGATATATTTCCATATCTTTGCTTTAGAGGACATTTTTAGTTGGATTTTTCTAATAATTCATGTTTTTAAAATATGAATGATATCCACATGAAATTTTGCATTGCTAGCAAAAAGCCTAAATTGATCTGAATCTGTTGTAGTGTACACAACACATTAGATTGATTTGCTGATAACTGACTCCAGTTACTTTTGAAAACATATTCATTAACAGAACCTTTAATGACTAAAATTGTATTTTAAAGAAATTTTGTTTCAAGTTTGTACTCTACTGCCAAGTTCCTTAGTCATTTTAGATCCTATAAAACCATCCCATGCATATGCTCTGACAGTTATCTAGTCACATTAAAAGTTTTTCATCAAGTTACAGCAGGAAATACAATGACAATGATCCCAAAGATGTTTTCTCTAATCTGTCATTCATATTCAACAAAACATGGCTTACAAACTTAATCCTGTCATAACAAAAGGAAAAATACATACAGCAAATGAAGGAATTGCAATATGAGGAAAGTGTGACATGCATGCTGCCAATGTCTTGCATATAAATAGCTGTCAGCTTAACATGTAGAAGGTGGGACTGGTTAAGTTTCAAATCAGTATCAACAACATAATTAAGGTATGTATTTTAACAAATTTCTGATAAATATTGCAGCCTTTGCATCAATTACATTAGAAATTATTCATTACAACATTTTCATCACAATAATTATGTTTTGCTGTAAAGGATATCAGGTGGGTTTTTTAAATATATTTTTGCTGTATTCATGATTTCTGTTTCAGGCTGCCACTTTTCTGCTGACCACTACAAAGTGAGTTTTGGGATTACAAAACATTTTACCACTCTGACTGTTGCAATTGTCATCAGCATAATTCAATCTCACCGTCCGAAAAAGGTGAGACAAAATATCACAGCTGCCTTCAGGAGTTTTCTCTCTGCAAATAGTTTAATGTAATAGATCACCTAGCTCAGTTAATATCGTTACACTAAATCTATCAGAGATTAATCCTTTTTGAAATTCATTTATCAATTCATGTCTTACTTACATTTCTAACTGGCCTTTTCCCTTTTGGTGGGATACCTGTTAACAAATAATACAATTTAAGAATCATAATGGATAATTCAAGTAATAGGCAAAATAAACAATAAACCTTAAAAAAAGAAGAAACATTGATGCAGTGCAAAACAAAGGAATGGTGGCCAAGATGAGTTCTACATCTGATCAAATGGAGCAACCTGAAATAGCCTAAAGGGTGAATTAAAATCACAGACAACTAACAGGTAGACAGTTTTGAAGTATTTTTAAAAAAAATTTTCTTGTCAAGGACGAGGATGAGAATGGCATATGAATATATGATAAATCTATGCCAGTCTGTAATCTGCATACTGGAAATACAACCAAAATGCCAACATGTATAAAATGGCACCATCTTACCACCAACAGGACTTGGAAAGATGAAAAAACTTCAAGTTGATATGTGTATCATATCTTCTGCTGTGTATTGTGAATCATGATGACACACTCCACAGGTGTATTTTTTCAACTGTAACAAAAAGCCTGCTGAATATAAATCATATCATCTTCAATCTAACACTGCTGATGTATTTGACATTTTAAGAAAAATATTCTTCTGCACTATCTCCCACAGCAACCAAAAATATAACTTTGTCAAGCTTTAATAATGAACTTTTTAAACAAGGTAATCATTGGCAGCTGTAAGCCACTACGATGATAAATTTGGTAAATGCAGTGTTTTCTTCCAAATGTGTGACTGCCTGAATCATTGCTAAATATTATATGTACCTTCATTATAAAAAACAAACACAAAAAGCACACTTTTAAGTAAATTATGTTTCTCTGAGAATACGTTGTCAATCGCATTAATGTTTGGCATATAAGCCTGCTAATTCCCAGACTGAAACCTACTAAGCAGATGAAATTTGTCTATCTCACATAAACAAAGGGCAGTAACTCTTGCCCATTATGCCCTGTTGCCACCACCAGGTGTATTTAGCTTTTAAACTGAGTGATATACCAAGTGGTACGGTCATGTCTCAAGATCATCTGGACTGGCAAAAATAATCTTGCAAGGCACAGTGCAAGGGTGCAGAAGAAGAGGCAGACAGAAAAAAAGGTGGGAAGACAACATTAAGGAGTGGACAGGCATGGGATTTGGAGATTCCCAAAGGGAAGTTGAGAGCAGGGAAAGATGGAGAGAATTGGTTGTAAAGTCAACTGTGGTGCTCCAACGACCTCTTGGGTTAAGGGATTGATGATGATGATGATGATGATATACCAATGAAGATGCTAACACATTGGGGTGGTTGGGAGGATTTTTCAGTAATGTGATCGGATAATATTCCTTGAGAAACATGATTTACTTGTAAATTTGCTTTCTTCTTCAAATATGTTACCTGATCACATTACATCTGGAGAACAGGTAATAGGAGGATCAAATGCTGGGCATCCTGCCTATACCTCAGGTATCGTTTTAGGGAAGAAACTTTATTCCCTATGTGAATGATAACCTGCTCTCCTATTTAAAGCAACACAGCATATGGTCACATGGACTGTCTATCTGGCTAAAAAGATGAATACTGAAAACTTACTGTTAAAATTCACTGGTGAATCCATTGAAGAAAAGAGGCTGTGTTGGTTTAACTGGGTCTGGTGGTCATCTTGGCCACAGCCATGAAACCCACCAGATTCAGGTTTTGTCCTTGTGGAGCTAAATCCCAGAGATAAAAACTCAAGAAGGCTGACCCTGCATGCCGGCTAACAGCTTCTCTGATGTCTCAAGTCAAAACATTGCATTTAAAGAATTGACTCACAGAGATCTATCTTATTTCACAAGCTAAAATTCCCATGAGAAGACTGATCTTTTGAGACATCAGAGTACACCAAGCATATAACCCACTTAAGCCATGAAGATCTGGTCTGGGTGGTGATGACGTGCTTTCTTACCATCACAGGGAGAAAGAGTCCTTTATGCATGCCACAAATTGTCTCTGTGCACTTCAAGTAGTGCTTGAGGGCACAGATAGGATCTTGCATGGTCACTGCTCTCAGCTTTTGCTACAGATGAGAGAAGCATATAATGACTCTTTGACTGGACAGATACCAGTTTAAAAAAGAGGGCGAGGTAGTCTTGCCTTTTCAAATAAAAATTGGTGAGTAGGTCTGTTAGGTCTTTATCATGACCAATATCACTACCATGATCCATGAATTTATCAGATATCATGAAACAGTAGCCTCTGACGATATCTGGTTCCCATATTTTCTCCTCGCAGAACCAGAGAAAAAAGTTGTCTAGTTGAGGGATTGAGGCACTCAAAGGTACTATGTTCTTGACTCAACACTAGTCCCTGAAAATGCACCCCTTTCCCTCATAAGCATTTAGAGTGGAGGGCCTTCCTGCTTTCAAGATTCTCTTCACAAAAAAGCACAAAATTCTTTCTCTTGCAAGGCTGTCCTGACAGGAGACATGAATGAAACAATGGTCCAGACATGTGTAACACTTGGAACCATGGATGCTCAAAGAGATTCAGTTTGGCCATAATATTCCTGGGTAGGTCCATGAAGTAGATATGCATTATAATGTATAAAATTAAGATTGGCAGAGGTAGTGAATGGTAAACTGATGTGTTAATGACCAAAGCAATTCAAGCAGTCATTTCCAAGTCTGCTGGTTGGCTGAGTTGTCCCCCTAGTTAGAAAATCACCAAGGAGGCAAAAGCTAACATCAATGAGATGGTGATAATGTCCCAAACCCACTTCAATGTGGAATCTTGTTACATATATTTTTAATCTAATACAAGGAGTTTATTATGACAGGCATTGGAACGTGTGTCTTGAACAGGCTGTTAACTGACTGCTTCCATTTTGGGATAAACCCTTCTCTGTGGCAATGATGATGCAATGCCATTGTCTCTATATAATTCATTGCCAATACCCTGCATGTAAGCAATGAATAAAAGAGAAACCAACTCCACCAGATGATTTTGTCATACCAGTACTGATGGCTAGTTCACAGAGAGTATGGCTGGCACAGTTACCTGCAATGCTTAAGACAGTCCGGTTGGTGCTTCTACTAGCAGTAACAGGGGCATCGATGGAGATCTATCACTAAAATCACCATCATAATGTGCTTGGGTAGTCTTATGCTAGGTGAGACAGACCTACATAACTGTACTTGTTCACAGCCTTAGCAGTGCTCGAACAAATTTCTTTTAGATACAGGCCCAGGGCTGGTGACTTAACAAAAAAGACAAGCCCTGAATGAAATTCCACAAGCCCGGAGTCCAATTTCCATATGTCCAAATTTTCTCTTTATAATATTATCTGCCAAACAACATTGCAATTGCTACAATTCAAATTTAAATTCAACAGGGGGTTTGAAGGTAATGCAGGTGTTGTGATTATTCATCACTACACTCACTGGAGACTGGATTGTCCTGGTGTTCAAACTTTTCTGCTGGATTCCCTCAGTCAATCCTGGTCAGAACCAAGCTGACTTATGTCAATATGTTGTTTGCAGTATGTGCAAAGAATTTATTGTCTCTCCTCCACCCTTTTTATGTGTTTTTTTCTTTTGCTGGCATGTTTCACAAAGTAAAATTCTGTCAACCACTTCTGAAATTTATTTTTGTTGGGCTTTGCTGATATTATTGATAGCTAATTGTGTCCTGAATCTGCTTCAAAAACCAGTCACCAACATTTTCTTGCAAATGAAATGATCATACTTTGCATTTTATAAATGCAGTAAAATCTGACTTTAAAAAAACAACTGCCACTGTTCACAAACTTGTCAGAAACCTATAATACAGATGGCTTGAACATTTTCAATAAAGCAATGATACATAATAACATTTGTTTTACACGCATCTAGCACCTCTTTGATTTACCTTTCAGGCTGTTCCATGTCCTGAGCGTACCTATGCAAATTAGCCCACTGCCATCTTCAAACACATCTCACTAACTTTTTGTCAGCCAATTAAGCAATATGTGAAATGATGGTCTATACCTGACCCCTCTGCCTTTTAATTACTGCTGTTTAAACTGTCCAAAGGATAGTTTTACATCAGCTCCAATCATGACTGTTTACTGTTTATATATGCTACATGTAATGGGCCTATATTGATAGTGGTGGGGGTTTTTTTAATTTATTTTTTTTTATTTTCGAAGATTACTGAAAATTGATTTCTTGAAGGGGGTTTGGGAATATAAAATCGTGTTTTTAGCATGGCATGCCGTGTTATAATTTCAATAAAATCAGATCTCCACTTCACATTGGACAACACTGATCTGATTTTAATCAGATTTTGCTGTGTTATGGGAGGTATGTCAACATCTTGTAAATACATTCCACATTTTATCAGCTCGATCAAAGTTTTCTCTGACAATATGATTTTTGGGGAGGAAAACCCCAACGGGTACCTCAGTTAGAATACAGGACAGGCCCAAGCTGAAATTAGAGGGGCCAAGGAAGTCAGGCTATCGGATTTTCTGAGCATACGTAGGTAACTTAAGATGGTCAAATCCATCATTAAGATCTCACCAGATTGTACAGATCTGAAGCCATAAACCTGGCAAGACAGATGGATCTATGACAAAGATCTTCCTAATTGTAATTGTATGTAGATATAGACATTTTAGGAGGGAAAATCTATCATTAAGATCTCCATAACTGTAACGATATGAAGCCATAGACCTGATGAGATGGGCAGATCTATGACAAAGATTCCCAAAATTGTAGCTGAAGCCATAGGCATGTTAGGATGGGCAAATCTATCATTAAAACCTCTGCAAGTGAAGAAAGATGAAGCCGTATACCTGGTGACAGAGAGATCTCCCATTAAGATTGCTGTAATTGTAGGCATGATAGGACAGAAAATCTATCATTAAGATCTCCTTAATTGTCAAAAGAATAAGCCATATGCCTGGCAACATGGATGGATTTTTCAGCAAGATCCCCTGAGAGAGATGACTGGACTGGCTGAACAGCCATCTCAAATAGCTGGACGATAATGGAATGCTTTGGACAGCTATATGGTAGTAATGGATAGATCCGTTGGATCAAATGAAAAAAAAAACATGCACCTAGACTTAAAGACCAGAGGGTCATGCTTGGGCATGCCTTGGTTGCCTAAAAAATGGGGGTACACTCCCCCGTTGTATCATAAATGCTTATAGGAATTTTAAACACTGCACTGTCGTCTCCCTCTTTCTTTATCTGAATCAACTTTTGCATAACTATAGTCCATACAGTCTCTAACCACACTGGCAAAGTACATTTTGTATATGCAAGGCACGACTTGTGCGTGTCTTCCTTAGCCTTGAACTTGTTGCATTTATTATACTTCATCAATGGAGTTCACTGAAATTATAATATAAAACAAATAAAGCATATTAATAAATCACACGAGTATTAATCCAAATAAATCCAAAATTCTGTATAAATGGTTCAAATTTAATACAAATTTGGCTTGGATTCACAAGAGGTTTCTCATGTTATGTTGCTGTATGGAAGTGAAGCTTTAAAACTAGCAACACCTGGACAGGAAAAGGGGCAGTAATGGGCAAGAGTTGTTCCCTTTTTTCTCACTAAGACAGACAGAAAAAATAAATCTTGGTCTTGTTAGTAGGGTTGGATTCAGGAGGTGGCAGGCTTATATCGCTAATGTTATTGTAATTGGGGAATGTATCTGAAGGACAAATCACATAGTCATAATAACGAAACCTGAAACCTTCATTAATATTAGATAGCTCAATATGGTCATGTAAGTACTTGGAATTCTTGATCAACCACTAAAATTCAAGCATTTACTAAGTGATTTTTTTTTAAATGAGATACTTTCATTATCTATTTTTAAAAGTGTTTGACTTTGGCAAAGCTGTGTAATGGTACCCATGTACCTTCTTTCATTTTTCAGTGGTAATGTTTTTTCTATTACATGCAGTTGTAATACATGTAACACAGAATCACTGCCATAACACAAGATCACTGCTGTTCTGCTAATAATGAAGAAACACAACTTAAAGCTTTTATCTTGATTCAGTGCAAGTTATTTATCAGACACATATCTGTTTTAAGACACTTCAATGATGTATTCATAATTAACGTTCTCAAATAAATTGTACCCCCCACCTGAATCGAAACACTACACTTTACAAAAATGGCAGAGCAGAAATTATCCTGTATGAAAATCCTGGAGAAATCACCATAAATATCTTAGAATATTTACCTTATATATTTGCTTACAAGTCAACTGCAAGCAACATAGATCCAGATCTGACATTGCATAATGTGCAGTCAGATCAGGGTCTATGTTGTTTATTGTACTGATCAGTATTAACAAACTGCATAGATCCAGATCTGCTGGTACACTGTATGACAGCAGATCTGGACCTATGCAGTTTGGAGTTGGATCCGAATTATAAGTGAGTAATAATGGCTTTTGCTCACATGTATCATTCACCCAAATGCAAACAGGATTGACCAAGATCTGCTGCTGTGTAACATACTTAAGATGAGGGTCTACTTTGTTAGTTCTACTTTCAATTTTAACTGAAAATTATAGACCTTGACCTGCCAGTGCATTATCAGCTATGTTTAACCCATGAGCATATTTATGCGGAATCCAATTATCAGTTTTTCAGAACTAGGCAGCTGTCCTAAATGCATAACATGTTTCTTAAAACTCACAAACTTCTACATCAACATACTATAACCTCTTCCAAGATTATACATACTTGTACAACTATAACCTCCTCAATGATTATACATACTTGTACACGATCAGTAGCAACTCAGGTCCAATGAGAATAAACGGTGTACTCATTCTTCTAATTTCAGGACTTTGCATTCTTTCAACAATTACGCTCAAAACAACAATTATAAAGATTAATTTTCCTCCCAAATTATCTGCATCTTTCTTTTCTATACATGTCTGCTACACTTTTTGACCTATTTTTCCATGGTCAAATTAACTGGTTTCTTGTTATGACCTTTTTTTCTTAAACTGTGAAATTAAGTGTATCAAACAGTGCTAAATAAACTTCTCTTCTTACTTGTGTTCTCTTCCAAACGCTATCCCATGAAATGTTTGGTCTCTTTTAATTCTGTCAACATAATCCAGAATATGGATTTTCACTAAAAACGTTGCAATAATTAAAAAAAATAAAACATCTCAAATGGTTGTGATCTCTGCATTATGCTATAGTAGATCTGGATCATTGTTGTTCCCATTATGGTGTATGTTTTATGTAAGCAGACATGGTAACTAGAAACTTTTAGCTACCACAAAGGTACCATATATACATGCTTATGAGTCCAACTAAAAACTGCACAGATCCAGATCTGCCACTGCATAATGCACCAGCAGATCTGATTCTGTGCATCTGGTTAGGAGTAATCAGTAGAACAAACAACACTGACCCTAATATACATTATCATACAGCAGATCAGGATCTCCGTTGTCTGCAATTTGACTCAACTTATAAGTAAGTATATACGGTAACCTTGAACAAGTATCTTAAAAATTAACATCGGATGATTTAAGTCTCTTGTTTACCACAAACTGCACTTATTCATGTCAGATGACCCAAATCATTTCAGTCTATTATTTAAACTACCATATATATTCACATATAAAACAAGTTCAACTGCAAACAACACAGACCCTAATCGACATTCACATAATGTGCAAGCTGTTTCTCTACACTGCTAGCAACAAACTGCACAGAATAACATCTACTGGCATATTATGTGATGGCCGATCTGGGTCTTTGCTGTTTTGAGTTGGACTCGACTTATAAATGAGTGTATATGGTATGTGTGATATTGACTGTCCACCTAACACACTATACACCGAGTTTTACATTCTAAACCTAATAATTCTCAATATGAGCCAATATCATGGATTACAATAAATAGCAAGTTACATAACTAGTTCCAAGTCTACACTATTAAGAACCACCCAATGATTAGTCTAGACCATAATACACCGAAAACAAGATACTGTGACTACTCAATTTTTGCAGTGTTGATAAAACGATGACATATAAAGGATTTTTTAAATAACTGGACCTTAATGTTTTATTTTACATGCATTTTACATATTTTTGCATGCATACCTTTTATCTTTTTGTAATTCATGTCTACATTTATTTTGAAAAGGTTAATCTTCATCAATTTTGTGTGCAAAACTTCACTTTTAAATTGTCAGGCCTCTTCTTGCAATTAGCATCATATAGTCATTATTATGCAAACATGCATACATACATATTGCTGCTTTACACTGTGTTTAAATGATTCTGTTGGTAGCAAATGCTGATACATATGCTGATTGGTCAAAATGATCTGAGTGCCCAACATTTTATTTGAGCAGTGATTATGAAAGTGGGGTCTGAAGACAAGAATCATCTTAAAAAAAATCTGATTCCTTCATGTGATGACTTGCAGCATGTACAATCTATTATGTGAAAAAGAAGGTTGAAGACTTACCTCCCCTTTGTACAATAATTGTTGTCTCCTCTTCTACTGGACAATCCTTAAGGACAGACACAATCTCTGAATGTGACATGTTGTGAACCGGTATATTATTTATCTCAATTAATACATCCCCTTCTTGTAAATCCTTACACCGTGGTTTATCTAGAATCTGTTTCACTCTCTGACCATGAGCACTATGAGCTATTGTGAACCCAAATCCATTTTCTCCTCGAACAATCTTTATTGAGAAAAATTCTGGTTTACTCTGTACAACATCTGGAGTATCACTATTACTAAAATTACCCTGCCCTGATTGCTGACTGAAAAATGAATCCTGATTCACATTTGCTGATTTTGCAAGATCTGGGAGGGATTTAATACTTTTTGTTGAGGTATTATGTCGATCCATATTAGGATTTTCTCTCGATGAGTATGATGCTGGAGAGTTTGAACTACGTGTGTCGTTTGGCAAGCTAACAGCTACAGTTGTAATAATTTCCGTATTAGGGTCATCAGGGTCAAAGGGTAAAGGATATCCTCGACATATCTGTAGAGACACAGTATCTCCAATTGGAATGATTTGAAATAAACTAACCACATCCTGATGGGTGTATCCAAGAACACAATGGTCATTAACGTAGACAAGTACATCCCCTGAAAACAGATAAAAGAAATCTTATGCCCTACGTTCAAAATTAGCAGATTTGTTACCCAAATCTGAGATTGCTATCAGAACAATAAAATATCGTAGCAAAACTTGTTGGTCATGTCATAAATGGAATTTCAGGAGTCTGCAATAAATTGACATGTTGACAAGTGTCAATCAATTACTTCTTATCAGTGATCCAATGGAAATGTGAACAACTGATGAGCTGCCGACTCCACACATCCATTTGCCAACTGTTAACAGACTGCACCAACAAGAACCTGCATTTCACTGTTAAAGTAGGCTAGGAGAGTGTTACGTAATTACTGCCAGGCTGCACACATCACCTAGCCTGTCATAAAGCATGTTGCCTGGCAACAGCTATAGCACCTACTACAGAAGCGACAATATATACAACTTTAAATTGTAATAACTTAAACTATCTCATCCAAATTTTTTTTAAATTTTTAGTTTACAGTGAGGATATTTGCTTAAAATGAATGAATAATGGATACATTTCGTGGAATTGGCAAAGCCACAAGTGAAGATACTTAAGTTTTTCATCCACAAGATGAAATATATCCATTATTCATATGTAGCAAGCAAATTTTCTTCTTATTTTATGCTCAAACATACTGGCTAGCAAGAGGTGCAGTAGCAGATTTTTTTATGGCATCCTGTCTCAGCAGATTTATTGTTTTATGTTCTGCCGTGTTTGTGATTATTCATACACAAAATAGCACATTAAGAACAAAAAAAAATAATTCACACCATGATGCATTTGAACTCTAGTCATCTTGAACAGGAGGTGGCTATATTTACTGCCTGACTACATAAGCATTTTAGAATGACTTTGAATTTTATGGCAATAGGGTGATCTGTCTATTGAGATCCATTCAAAAATTATATTTTTTCATTCCGGTGAAATGTAAAAACTATTTCTATCAGAAAATCCAGTAGTTCACCATACATGCCAACCCCTGGCAAGGAAACATTTTAATCCACATAAACAAAAAGAGTAATCCAAGCAGAAAAAAGAGTAATCAACACATAACATACTAAAAATTCAATGAACATATGTATAAAAGGATTTATTTCCCCTTCCGGGCTTTTAACATCATTTACTACTTCAAGTTTTCATATACAGCACTTTTAGCTTTAGAAAGCAACAGGCTGTCATGTTGCATTTCAAAACACTTTGTACCATAAATGTTTTGCAGGACTCAGTACTTGGTTACTGAGCCTTAATCTGAATTCAGTTTTATTTTTGTTAACAGTACAGAACAATCTCTCAGCATTAAAATGGTAAAGAACAAATATTCTTTTCATGACCTGACAAAGAAGAGAAATTCATATATTTCAGTGGTTGGGTCTCTTAGATGGGAAATAAGGTGCCACTACACATCAATGCATGAAGTACACTGTCAGGTAGAACAGCAATAGCAAGATCTTTATCTTTTTGGATTGCTGTCATAAAGTCTACATCAGTTAAAACCTTGGCTGATGAAATGATTTCTGGCTAATAAAACCTTATTAGCAAATTTGACAACTGGTTTGACAGAATCCTGTGCATAATATGATGGCAAGGTTCTTCTTTCTGTATTAGATGATTTTGCTCTTGCACACATGCATATTTTTCTGCAATTCTGGAATCAGGAAATAAACATTTGAACAAGAACCAAAGTAGTCTACTATCTGCTAGGGGTAGCCCATGTTCTATTAAGAACTCAGTAAATAACACCTCCGCATTTATAATATTCGTGTCCGCACTCGAGTTTGCTGTAAAAAAAAAATTCGCTTAGTATTGGAATTAGTAAGACAAGCTAATTCAATGCGTTTCTTTGTTTTCAAGTGCTTTCCACATCAAATTTACCACCACAACCAATATTAAAATCCTTTCCACACAGCCTGCAATGAGCATGATGCCGCCCTGGAATGAAATGATGTATTATGTCATTCATGTATTCATCTTTGAATCTTTGGAGGCTTCGTATTTTTTTTTTTCTTTTTTTGATTTATCTGTGAAATTATTTGAAAAACATTTTTGCTCTAACACACACAGCAACAGAATACATTTGACTACTTTTAGCGCCAAATATTAAAATTCTTTCCACAAAGCCTGCAATGGGCATGATGCTGCCCTAGAATGGAAAGCTGTATTATGTCATTCAAATATTCATTTTTGGTGGATTCTGTTTTTATTGTCTTTTTGTAATCCATCTGTGAAATTTTCTGGAAACACATTTTTGCTCTAATACACACATCAACTAGACTTTCGGCACCAAATACCTACAGACTGGTTCTGTACCAATATGAATTAAAACAAAGAACCTGACAGCAAAGATTAAAAATTAGAAAACCAGTCTGTTTTCTCCAAACTAAGCCAAATGGCTGCTATAAATAGAGAATAATGATAGTGTGAGGAAAGTGAATGCAGGTCTATTGCACTCTTGTACAAAAGCCATTATACATGATCTATAGTGTACTATAGATTGGTTCGCTAACAAACATAAATCATAATAATGAATCCGAGGTCAAAAATTTAAAAGTAGAAACCAGCATGTTTCTTGGAAATAGAACAGCTGCCATAAATAGAACATCATAACAAAATGCACAGATCCAGATGTGCTGGCATACTGTATGACAGCAGATCTGGATCTATACAGTTTGCAGTTGCATTTGACATATAAGTGAGTAATAATGGCTTTTGCTCACATGTATCACTTGACCCAAATACAGGTGTGTGTGATTTAGATTTGTAACGTAGCTTTAACAATTTTTCAGTCATATTGCTACAATGTCTGCAGTGTGACAGTTTATAGTGATGTCTAGCACTAGGGCATCATACCGCAGTCATGTTGCATGATGTCCCACCCAGCCACATTATCCTGACACCAGGCCGACCAGTCCTAACACTAACCTCTTAATGCTGAGCGCCAAGCGAGGCAGCTGTTAGTACCATTTTTTAGTCTTTGGTATGACTCGGTCGGGGTTCAAACCCACAACCTCCCACATCTGAAGCGGATGCTCTAACCACTAGGCCACTGGAGCAGTTGACCCAAATACAAACAGGTTTGACGCTGCTGTGTACCCTTAATGTTGTAGTTACGTAGAAGCTTCTAGAATATGGATGTTAATAAAAACGAGAAAACAACTCATTTTTTTGGAGGGGGATATACTGAAAAAGCGTAATCCACATACAGTCAAGCATAAGGCGTAATTTAGTGAAAAACAGTGTAATGATTATGACAAGAGCATAATGGTTGGCATGTATGATTCAGGGCCTAGCATACAATAATTAAAATTATTTTGTACTTTCAAGGGAAGTTTTTGCCATAATAGAAGCTTTGAATTGTACAGAAATGGCATGCTGATAAGCAGACAGTACTATCTACAAGCCATTGTATGGTCATTATGCAATTGCCTCTCTACTGCATGTTTGTTAGAGTACTTGCTAACTAGACTGATATCTGGACATTTATTCTTGCACATCATGTACAAATTCATCCTGCTATTCTTTGCCAAATTTCTGGGCAATTTTCAGTAAACACTCAGCATTGCTGTGATTTTTTTTGCATGAACATTTACAGAAGAAAATTTCTTATTCTTCAAGAATTTAATTAACAGGCCTCTTTATAATGAGGCATGTTCAAACAAGTAGCATCATAACAAGAATCCCAACCTAGGACTGATGTTCAACTTGACAGCATGAATTTACTGGACTTAAGAGAAGTCTGTGTATTCCCTCCTTTATTCTTTTTAACTGTTGAATACTTAAACTCTCTGTGTGTGTGAGAGAGAGAGAGACAGAGAGACAGAGAGAGACAGAGAGTTAGAGTTGCCAAATTATGTGATATACTAAAATCTTCATCATAGCCTTATACTTAATATATCATTGACAGATGATCACTGAACTTGTCTTCATTACTGTCAAGATATACCCACTTGCTAACTTTGGTTTAAATACCTGTAATATTTTTCAACAAAAAATTCCCATGCTACAAATTGCCTCACAAGTAATTACTATGCTACTGAACTGGCATTATTCAAGCTATTCTTCAGAGTTAAATCCACAAAATTAGGTTTGATAAAAAAATCAATTCATACTTGCTAATGTCAAGGTATACAGCCTTGAACTAAACTTGCTATGTAGAAACCATCATTTTCTAAATAGATTTACCATGACTATGACCTCTGATCTTTAAACCCCAGAATTAGTAGGTTTTTATATTACCTTCAGTACAAACCATCCACCAAGTCTGCTCAAGAAACTTACTCTAAAACAAGGCTATTCTTCAAAATTCATTTTACTCTGAGCAACAATGACTTTGAACACTGACCTTGTTATCAACAGGCCTTTTCCTTAAGTTCAAGGTATGCAGATTACAGCTTACACCAAAAACAAACAAAAAAAACAATTCTTTCTCTTTCAGCCACTGTGACCTTGACTTTTCAACTTTTGATACCAAGATCAAGCAGCTTCATTTTTACCCAACATGCAAGTCATCCAAATAACTTTGGTAATGGTACATGACCAAGAACAGAATATTTGATGCCAAAATTATTTTCTTCTTTCACTCACAGTGCAACCGTTCCAGTGACCTAAATGGTTAGAGCATCCCCTTTGGATGCAGCAGGTCATGGGTTCAATTCCCAGCCATGCCATATCAAAGACTTATAAAAATGGTACTAGCAGCATTAAGAGGTTAGTGCTGTGACTGGTCGACTTGGTGTCAGGATAATGTGACTGGGTGGGACATGATGCCCCATGTCTGCAGCATGATGCCCCCATGTTAGACATCACTATAAACTTTCTATTTTTAGCAACAGAAGCCATATTTTACTACATCATTTGTACCTGCTAAAAATGCCTGAATGCTTGGATGCTGTCTAATTAGTTGGTTGAAATTGTTTTTGTGTCATCTGAGATGTTGAAAGTAAGCAACTTTTGACTTACAACCAAAGAACAAACCTGACAGACACAGCGCCACATCACAAACTGACGATCTTACAGCCAGGTGAGCCAAAAATCAAGTTCCAAAACATAATACAACAACCTTTGGTTCCCACAAACTTGTATGGATGCATCCCAAAAACCAGTTCAAAAACTTTTACCTGTTTTCAACTTTCCATCCAAAAAGGCAGGACCATTGGGCACCACATCAAAAACTTTTACCTGTTTTCAACTTTCCATCCAAAAAGGCAGGACCATTGGGC